>JAGGAT010000332.1:0-37544 GCA_017657195.1 Termitomyces sp. T70a
GCGGGAACTGGAGAAATATCTTCGTGTACGTTCCCATTGTCATACTTGCCAAAGCTTCTCTCTTGTAATCTAGATAACTACTTAGATCAGCTCTCACCATGACGAGCGCACGTAAAATCACCGGGAAAGTCAGGTTCGAACTTGACATCACCCATCTTAATCACACCAAGGCTGAAGGTACAGATGGCATAATCTGCAGAAATGGAGGTCCCATCGTTGAAGACAGCCTTGACGCCTGAATCCGACCATTCGACGGACTTGACGAGGGTATTCAAACGAAGTTGACCTTGTTCGAGGAAAGAATTTGCTTCCTGTTGAATGATTGTCTTATAGCCACGTTGATCAATACTTAATAATTCGTCCTCGGAGAATCCACCTGCGGCTGGTTCAAAAGTCATATTGGAGTTCTGATGTGAGAATTTGCAAGCTCATCCCTAAGTTCGCTATTTGCATTGTTTGTAACTCACTCGCGCAGTAGCGATCCCAGAAGATTGAAGTGGAGTCTGAGCATATTCCCAATCAAACTACAACCCAGTCAATCAGACAAAAATCGATAATGTCGTTGTAAGACGCTCTTACATTAAAATATTCAGCGGTCCTTTCATGAGCATCACGAGGTATCTTTCCGATGAAGTCGTATGTTCCTCTGCCTGTGAGATCTACTGCGTTGTCGGCTAAGCGTTGACCTAAAGAGCAAAGAGAAGTGTGAAAGCGTAAGCATTAAGAAAACAAATTGAAGAACAACGCACCACTATAATCGACGAAGTCATCCAAATTATTGACAGCTGTATTTAATACATCCATGAAATCCACTTGGCCTGTTTCATCAAATGTCGCTACAGTCAAAGAAATTAGCCCAAGACATATCCATAAAAACGAGACATACTCATATTATCGAAGGAATGGCTGATCTGGGTATTGAGTCCATATTTCTTTGCCAATTCCCAGATAGGATTAATTGATCCATTCCCTGTCTGCGTCCCCTGTATCCAATTCGCCCCAAGCTCGATGACATAATCGCCAAAAGTCGTGCTCTGCATACGGCCACCAAGCTCGTCCCGGGCTTCAACCAGTACAAAATCATCGATTCCCTGAGCGTGAAGTGTGCGAGCGGCGATGACTCCTGCCACTCCACCTCCTAAGACTAGGACTTTCGTTGTTGAGTTGGCCTGCTGGCGAGGCGGAATGACGGAACCATATATGACGCGTGAGCTAGTCGAAAGAAGGTAGAGAATGAGATGTTTGAGATGAAGACTTGGACGCAGCATGTCCGTTATTCGCGACTTGTAAACTACCTGAGGAGTACGGTCGAAACTTCGCATTGAAGATATTTATCCCTTGTTCGTGGTTTAAAATTAACTGAGTCCTGTGTTCAACTAAAAGCGCATAGATAAGGAGTGTGAACACGAGCGACGGCCAAGTCGGGTATGATCATTTCTTCTGTAGAAAGTCTTGTCTTGTCAACTTAGATCTTTACTCTTGAAAAAAAAGGAATGAAGCCATGTGACCGGTATTTACGCGGGTTCCAAGGTAAGGATCCTTTTCAGAGGCCTCTTTTGCAGCGATGCACTCACATAGTTCTGTGCGGTCGGACCTCTTACCTTGAGATTCAAAGCCGCCTTCGGCATGGTCCATGTTAGGCAGAGGCTGTGTCGCATACAGTAGGTGGAGGCTCTCTCCATTTCACTTCTATCTGCCGCGGCACAGGTCCCTGCCTACTGATTGACAGGGCCTCAGAAATACCGCTCAAAGACGATTCTCCAAGCAGCCGCCAGATCTAGCTCAGTCGTACACGACAAATCGGTGACAATCTATCGTTCACCCCCTCGCCTTGGCTCAAATGACGCGTACGACGAGTATCGCGCGTGATATTCCTAGCGGCCGTGGAGTTGGTGGATACTTCCCTTGTCTAACATATCATCTACGAGTTTTCCAGATGGATTGATCGGGATTTTGATAGTAGATTGTGGTCTGTGATAGCACAAAGACCTTTTTCACGGTGCGCCTTCGGAAGCAGCGGCACGCGCAACCGAGGTGTGCGGAGATCGTGCGCCGTCCCATAGGCCAGAAAGGTCGAGGGTGGATGCGAAGGGGTTCAGATTCGGCATTGGGCGGTCGTAGAAACTGTGCCTGTCATTCCACCGAAAATTTGACTGGTTTTCGACGCACTTGGGTTCTTCGTAAGATGCAGCCATTCCGAGATGAGACTTGAAGCTAAAGGCCCAAGTTTGAGACGGTTTTTTCTTTCTGTTTGTACTAAAAATCTCTACTCGTCAAGGAAGGTTTGGTCAGTGCTGATGACGTGAGAGAGCGGTCAGGCGCTCCCGAGTCGGAGGAGCATGGGGCGCACGAGATGGGTATGGAGAGCTTACGCAAAAGCAGCATGTCCGCACCATTCCTCATTGAGTGTTTTGAGCGTGCCTTTCATTCGTACCAGTTTTGAGAGGTTTGCGGATTGAGTCCTCAAGGCCCGCTGGGATTGATTGGTAGGACCAGCTGGACAACTTATAGATTCATATGCAGTATGATCGGAAGTTGTTTGTTTTCGTGACGTGTGGGGTTAGTTATCATTGGGATGAATCTGCTTGCTCGATATACATCGGCGCAAGTAGATTTATCGATTCAGAAACCATAGCAGACAATCTGAATCTAACTAAGGTACGTGCTTCTTATGTGCTGTTGCGAGGCGCCACGTCCGAAATCTAGCCGCTACGAATGTTAGTTTCCGAGATCTAGAATAGGTCGTATGGAATTGAACGAGCTTCAAAAATATTAGCCATGTGACTTATAATTACAGCCATGTTGCTTCAGGTGCTATCGTGTGTCTGCAGTATTCTTTTTCCATCCATCCTGTCACCCTTTGCGGTTTCTTCTCCCTTTATGTAATTTTTGCCTTTGTGTTTACACTGCAGGTTTCCCTTTGGTTTATGTGGTTTATGTCTTCTTTTCTTCTTCTCTTTGCTTGCTCTCTTTGTCCCCAAATTTGTTCCCACCCTTTTGCTTTTATCATTGCAAGACAGGTTTTTCTGTATTTTTTTCAGCTTGCCTTGGATTAGGTGTGTTGTACTCCCTTCTTTCTGTTTTGGTGAAATCGCTAGCCTGACCCATTAGAATGAAAAACAAATGTCATTTTTTTTGTGCATCACGTTCCCGTCCCATTTCCATGAACTGTCGTCTCTTCTCCTACTTCTCACTCTCTTTTCCAGGCCAAGCCGGGCCAGAACATCACTACTAACCATATACAAATGGCAGAACTTGATTTCAATTCATTCTGCGTTCACTGTGCTAATCTTTTCCAAGGGTTTCTGCATTCACTGTGCTAATCTTTTCCAAGGGTTATAGGAACACCATCTCATGCAGGTAATTACACTATCCCCCGCCGTGCAAATCGCAATTGATGGTCCCGTTACCTCCAGGATGATGTTAACGTCTGAGAGCCCGAACCAGCGACGGTAGCCTGCCTGTTGGGATCGGATTCCCAGGTGACCTAAGGGCTACTGAGCGATAATATCCTGTTATGCTACGTGTTGACATACTGTGCCATCTGCAGCCTTGCGAATGAATTTATACTGAAAGGTGGTATTCGCAGGTAATGATAACGTTAAAGTCCACACAGGATAAGAGCCCGAAGATAGAGGAAGCTAGCAATGAGTTACCGGTTGGCAAATATATTATACCGGAATGCTAAGGATAGCGTACAGATGAGGCGGGATTCCAGTTACTGAGTTGAGGGATGCTACCAGTCAGGAAGATATTCTATGGGCAATCAGATATTCATATCTATAGACAGAAGGATAATATGCACAAACCTCACCGAAAACTGTTGTCGCAGTTTCTGCAAAAGTTACAGCGACAGTAGCAGTTGTTGTACCCATGGCGCCAGTGTGTAGGGCAATGGCGCTTCGTGCAGGCACTATCGCTGTAAAAGACCCTTCAAAAACGGTAATCCTGATATTGTTATCGACACAGAATTCTGAAGCCAGAAGAAAACGCCTACCCTACTCCTGTACATGATCCAGATGAACTCTTTCCACTGATCACATCACAGTAGGACCCTGCCGGTAACGATGTCACGAATGTGGCCACCCAAGGAGAATCTGCATTATTTATAGCCACAAATCCAAGAGCGCCTAAAGAGATCGTTATTGACAGCATGTTACAATTCCAGACTTTGACTCGCCACGACCAAATGCCACTTGCTGAGATTGGGGAGAAACCCAGTCCGTCATTGCAGCAGAGCCGACATTGTTCCTGAAGCCAACCATGCCGGTGATTGCAATATAACGATGTTGACACAGCCAACCTCCACTTCCGCCAGTCGCCGAACAAGTTCCAACACCTTCACAATGTTACTCGTGAAATAATACAGTGTACGGATGTACAGACCTCCATTAGGTGAGCCATCGTCTGTGGTCGAGTACGTATAACTAGAAAGAACGGTAGGTGTTCCATAAGGGTGTGCGAGCGAGAAGATGGTTGCGGTGATATAGGTGTTGGATGGAGAGTTGATGTTGAGTGATGCTCCATTCTATGAGTGTTCATTAGTATTAGTGATCGTGATCATGAGATTACTAGATATACACTGACCCTCTCTGTGTCGTGGTTTGTAACGAACACATTAGCATTGTTACCAGCAATCCAGCCTGAACAGAGTTTGAGACGTCACAATCGAAGTATTCATGGTTCAGCGAACAACACCTTGGTTATCTAAATTCTGCAAGGAAGAAATGCCCCCACCCAAGAACGCGTTCTTGACAGCCGTTGTGTATCGAAACCTACACATTTAGTACCCATGCATAAGTGAATTTTACGCGGCAAATTCGACATACTCTTGGACGTCACCTAGTAACCAAATAAGTCAGTATAAATTTACTGCCGTGACTCTGATTGACATAAAACCATTTGCAGCATATTCTGAAGGCTGAACGGCCTCTCCTGCTCCATAAATGACCTCCTGAGTGATATATGGCTTGGACGTGAGTCGACTCAAGATATTTTTGATGTCATCAGAAGCAATATCTGAGGATGAATCATGATTAGTGTAGGAAGAAGTGCGCCCAAATTGTGCGTACGTTTGGCAGCATCCAAGCGCAGTCCATCAACCCCTAGTGTTAAGAGGTCATTGGCATACTGTGCTAGACGTCCTCGAACATAATCTGTTTCTGTGGCGAGACTATCCATAATGATACTTTTCAGAAACTGGTAATAAGACAAGAAAAGTGCAAGGCTAACTCAGCGAGGTGTGTGAGCTCACAAGTTTGCACTTGAGTCCTATTGGCGTAACTGATGATCTGGTCTCCTGGACTTCCACAGTGGTGAAAATCCTGCGAAACATGAGAGTGAGTAGGAACTACAAGGCGACTTCCAACCTGTGCCTGGTATATGCCAGGATAATTATAATGCGTGAAGGCACTCCCGGCTACGCCGATGCCGCCGTCGACACCGGCCATGTGGTTGAAGATAGTATCTACGATGTGAAAATACGGTCTGGAAATCCTGCCAAAATCATGTGTGCTTACCAGCGATGACTTTGACTCCTGCGGCGTGACAAGCAGAGATCATACTATAACCAAAGGCCCCAATGATTTAGTGAAAGAGAACCCAATTGATAAGGTACTCACTTGGAAAATTGAGATCGAGTACCACGTTTGGACGTAAGTATGTACGACACTGGCTGATAATCCGTCCACCACTGAGAGCCTGTGATGTGCTCCTGTGCCGGACTCACTGTCCATAGTAAGCTAGTGCACGAATGTAGCTCTAAAGCTTTTATCTAACTTGCCTTGAACAAACCCGTAGCCAGCTGGACCCAGAAAACTAGTGCATTCTGCCGCAATACTATCCCATGTCCATTGAAACATCTGGACGATGACCGTTCTTGTACCAGATGGAGCACGTGGGATGAGGGTAACGTTGTGGAAGGTTGGCCCAGAGTACGAGCTGGATATCGCTGCCAACAAAGCCAAAAACAAAGGAGGTTTCATTTTCCAGGTTACAGTTACAAAAGAGCTGTCCAAAGTAGATGTGACCGGCAAGTTCAACAACACGGATATATATATGTGTAACTCTCACCTTCACGATCATATGTCTGTGCCATGGAAAGGATTTTCACATGGGAAGAACCTGTCAGTGGATGTCATTTTGACTAGTCAATGTACACCATCAGTCTCAGCTATCTGATTGGTATACGGAGAACTATCGCTGGATTACTCCAAAAGAACACATAACACACATCAACGCCCCAAAGTGCTTGACTATTGGCTGATAAATAACCAAGATTCACATACACGATCGGGACATTGACTGCTGAAACGCACGATCATGCATTAATTTGCAGATCTACGGTCACATTGGGGTTGTGCAGAAATGTAAGTACCTTGACCCCGTCTCCTAAGACGGGCTGGACTCAAAAATCCAGAATCGACTGGACCGGTGGGAGAGAACTTTCCATGGTCGCGGATCCTTTTTCCGAGAGAAGGTGTTATTCCTGACGTTGTGCCTCGGATTTCCTAGCTCAGTCCTCTTTACGCTCGTCTGGCCTGACGGCGAAGAAGTGACCTTGGGAAACCTCTTAACGCGCAGGGCTGCGCACTGTAACCGTGATTTACGGGTAATACTGCCGTTTTGTTCAATACCGTTTCTGTCCTTCCCTGAGCAATTGACGCGATAAATACGGTAGGTATCCGCCGTGGAATGTCCAATAAGCTTGATCGAGGTGACAGACATTCTGTTTTTCACGAAATGTAACGCGTGCAGTGTGTATCTAACCCCTGCAAAATCGGCCCCCTGTGGCCGAAGATGTCAAGAGAAACGCGATGCAGCCAGTGGCGTTGCAACCTTGAACTTGCTGCAGGCAGGAGAGTAAGCAGGGCCGCTCATATTCAACAATAAACGTACAACGCGATTGTCTCCTTATTCGAACGACACAAACAGATATCTGTGTAACTTCTTGGATCTTCTCAATCATATGTCCGTGTCATGGGAAGAGTCGCACATGGGATGAACCTGTGTCATTGGATGTCGTCTTGATGAGTCAAGGGTCCACCACCGACCAATCTTTATGGAGATCTATGGCTGTTCGTTGACATAAAATCACTCCAAAACAACATATGACACGCACCAGCGCCCCAGTGTTTGACTATTGGCTATATAATAAATAACTCAGATCCACATCCACGATCAGGAGGTTGACTGCTGAAGCGCTGAAGCGCCGCGACATGCATTAATTGCAGATCTACGGTCAGACCGGGATTCGCTCAAGGCATCGAGAACCAACGCACAACTGTCCCAAAAGTACTTTGACCCCATCTGATAAGACTGGCAGAAAAAGCACCGGGACAGAACTGAAAACCCCATAGAAGATCTACGGGCCGGTAGAGAATCGGACCGAGCCTTTGTCTTTTGAGAGTCGATACTGTACTTGCAAGAACTTGACTTCCATGTCGGATCCTGCGCACGTCGTCTCTGTTCTTCTGAGGGAAGGTGTGATTCCTGACGTAGTGCCTCCTGATTTCATACCTACAGTCCTCTTTACACTCGTCTGGTCTGACGGCAAGGAAGCAAACGTGGGCAACTTCCTAACACGCACGGACACGCTCGAGGAGCCTCAAGTTCATCTTTCTTCCAGGCTGTCGGATGAAGCTTCTACAGCCTCATACACGCTAGTGATGACCGATCCTGACGCGCCTTCAAGAGCGGACCCCAAGTATAGGCAATTTCGTCATTGGGTGGTTTGTAAAAACCATTCTACTTCTGGTTTGAGAGCTTGACGATGGTGCAGATCACTGGCTTGAGGATACCACCCATTGCGGAATCTTCGTCGTTCTTGAAGACACAGCCCTCAACTACACCATACCGTCCTCCCGGACCTCCGCCTGGGAGTCAAGTCCATCGATACAGTCAGTACTTGGTCTGATGAAGTTTTATCATTCTGGAGGTTCACCGGTTACTTCTAGCCTTCCTACTTTTCGAAGAACCCGAGTCTGGGGTTTCCATCCCGCCAGGAGCTCCCGAGTATGGAGCAGCGCTCGAAGAAAGGCGTAGTTGGAACGCTGCAGACTTTGGAAACAAGTATACGTTGAAGTTGGTTGGAGCGAACTTGATTTTGGTGCAGGCAGAAGAGTAAGCAGGGCCGTTTAGATTAAACTCTAATAAACGTACAACGCGGTCTCTTTATTCGAAACTAAGTACGAATATCAGATGTACATCTTTATGACATGAACACACAACATGTAGCAAAAAGATTTTATGCACAATGCTTGACCGATAGGGTGGAGTCAAGAGAATATAGCACAGATGATAACAAGTAAAACGGTCATGCATCAAAAAATCGGTCAGTAATAGGGCATCAAGGCGTTTCGTAAAGCATTACGTAGCAAGATCATGAAGAAACGTAGAACTGAAGGGGGGGCGTGAGATGGAGGAACTATATAGACAGCGAGAAAAGAAAAACTATTGTATAGCTTGCGATGATCTTGACATTAGAGATGATATCATATACCTGCAAAACAGGGCAAAGAGAGAAGCAATTTTGAAAACTCAAACATGGATCGGCCGTGCCGCGGACACAGGTTTCAAGCGACCGCGGGGACGAGGACGGTTGATTCTCAGAGAATCGCCAGAGCTGGATGGCCGATTAGTCAGTCAGTCAGTCGACAATCTACTCCGGAAAACTGCACGTACGTTGTAAGAGTCCCTTGACCGACATTCTCCTTCATATCAACGGATACATTCTCTTTCAAATCAGTAGATTTCTTGGTATTGCCGTTATTTCGTTTCGTTGACCCAAGAGCATTTCGTCGTTGAGCAGAACCAGCACGAGTTCGAGCATGAGCAAGCGTCCCAACAACATTCTCTTGCTTGGCTGCAGCGTCTTTCATCACAGCGACAGGCAACAATGACTTGAATCCATGCAAAGGCGCGCTGGATACAATATTGGTATTGATCGGTTTTTGCTGCAGGACAAGAGGCGGCGAGGGGTTCTTCGCAGGGTGAACAATCTCTGCCGGGGATGGAAGAACGACCTTGCTTACACGGGCTTGCGGATACGGCGATGGGCGAGAGGATGTTCGAGGTCGAACTCTTCGAGGCCGAAGCTCGGAAGGCAGAGGGCCGTAATTTCTGACCGAATGTTCAAGGAGCGCTTGCATGCCTGCTGGGTGTCTAGGTGGTTCGAATGCTGTATACACAAAGGGGTAATAAGTACAGCTCAGTGAAAACCAGTCCCAAGACGACTTACACTGAACCGCAAAAATGGAGGATGGAGTATCGTGCCAAATACGCTTGCTTTCAACCACGGTCGTGTGAGCTTCGTCCCTCAGAGCATAATACCTCCTAAGCGTCAATGTTCCACTTTCGTTATTCGAAATCTGACCCCGGCAGACTGTGTTACTCTCGAGCTCTATTGGTCGGCTGACAGTAGGAGTGTCCATCATGGAAGGCAGGTAAGTCTTGTGAGATGATGGTGAATTCATCTTCTCTTCCTCGATTGTTTCGTAAACCGATGAACGGGAGGCTTGAGTACGGCGACGGTGACCATGTCCGCGAGCACGAGCACGGACTTGATGCCTGGCCAAAGTCGGCAAGGGATGCGTGACATCAGCAAGAGCAGCGTTGATATCGTTCCAGTCAATGCTAGACTGTGAACCCTCGTCCATGGACGAAGAACCATCGCATGAAGAGAGCGGCGGCGTGTCTCCGCCCGAGCTGGAGGTACATGTGCTAGATCTAGAGCGGCTCGCTGGTCTAGGGCGGCTGAACAAGGGGACATTTGGCACTGTAAATCCACATTGAACAAATCCACAAACCCGTACATACGAAAGCGCGACTCACACGAACTTTGTACATCTTCTCCTTCCCCAACAAGAACAGTTTCGTCCACATTCTGTCGCTCAAGCAGCCCATGGTTGGGATTGATCATAGACTCACCACCAAAAGAGGGCGAAGAAGTCGACGCGATGGATTGTTTCTCCACAACCCTTGTCCACTTTGGGGACTCGCTGGCTAGAGGCCGAACCCCCACCAAAGGCGACGGAACGGACGACTTCTCCACGATCCTTGCCTTGTTCGGGGAGTCGAGGAACTCACTGGCCACGTCCAATTCTTGACTTTGGATCTCCGAGTGTTTTCTCTTTATTCTCGGGCATGGTGACGCGTCAATGGACCTACGACGGACATGGCCTCCTCCCAGCATCTAGAGAGAGGGAAGGGGAATCAATTTTTTTTTTTAAAAAAAACCAACAAGACGCAGGGGGCAAGTACGAAAACTTACACTGATCATGGTATCATCTTCTCTCACAGGGGCATTGCCAGAATTCAAGCTAATAACGGAAAGAGGCCGATACCTTGGCACCTCAAGCAACGCGCCATTCGCCGCCTGCGGATCGCCGCCATCGCATCCAAACACCGAGTCCAAGCACTTGTTCTCAAAAAGCGAGTCGTCCACCACCGCCAAAGACAAAGAATGGGGCTCGTGATCAATGATCGAGTCAAACTCAAACGAGGATCTATTAGCCGCCAGATTCTCCGTCGCGTCGTTCGGCGGGGAACGAGCCGAGATCGCACCAAGGGACACACAATGGTCGCCCACACCACAACCACCACCACCACTATCAAGCACCGCATCAAACATCTTATCGCCGATACCCGGACGACCAAGCCTCATCGCCGAAAAATCGCTATTCACCGAATCAATCGACGACTCCCGACGATGCCTCGCCCAAATCGCACGGCCACCGCTCGCGCCATGCGTGACGTACGACAAAGCCACAGACTGCGCGCTCGACGCCGAGTCGTTGCGCCGATGATGGGACCCAAAGCCGCGATTGAACAAGCTAACAGGCGGAGGCGGCGCGAGTGACGCGAGCGACATGCCAGACTCGCGACGGCTCTGTCGACGGCTCGCCGACGTCCTAAAATAGAAGCTCGAAGCGTCGCTCGCGACGCGCTTGCGGGGCTGGCGATGGATAAACGAGAACGTATCATCGACCGTCATCGACATCGCGATCGACAAGTCCTCCGACGAGGGGCTTTCCCTGAGGCTGGGCAGCCCGTAATCAAAGGGATCCGCCAGCCCATAATCGTGTGCATTGCCGTACGACGACACCGAGGCGATACTGAGCATTGAGTCCCGCTGGCGGGAATTCCCAACGCGTCGAAAAGACGGGGGGTAAAACGGCTGGTCACCGGTAAACTCGAACCCGCGGCGCACCTCATCAAACGACTCGAATCCCGCAAAACTATTCCCAGACGAATGGCGCGAATGGCGATACTGGCTCTGCGCGTGTTCCCATGCACGCCGCTGGACGCTCAAATCCGAGTTGACACGGGGTCGGACGGCGGCACAAGAGGCCTTGCCGAAAATCGACTTGAGCACCGAGTCGTCCTCGAGCATCAGCGAACTCGAATTGGACAACGACCGGACATGATGAGGCGGGGGGATTATATCAGCCAGAGTCTTTGGCGGCGGCGACAGCGACGACGGCAGCGCAGGCACCGGGGGAACGTCGTCCTTCGGGAGACCACCAAACTTGAACGCCTTGTTCAGCTGCCCATCCGAGGGTCGCGAGCGAAAACAAGGAGACACAGGCTTCGGCGACGCGTCAGCGTCGGACATGACAACATCGTGCGTCTCGTCGTCTTCATCGTCCTCATCCTCCCTAACCCGCGAGAAACCAAACCCCGCCTCCAACCCACCACCTCCCTGCTCACTCTCCGCATCCGCAGCCTGAACCAAATGGGGCGGGAGCTTCGGCACAGGCGGCACCTCTCGCGCAAACGCATACCTCAAATCAACCTTCGCCGGCGTCCTAAACGCATTCTCCAGCTGCTCAACAAACGACTGCCGATCCGACGCGCCAGACTCATTCAGCTTCCTAATCTCCGCCGTGAAATCAAACGACTTTTTCGTGCTATCGATATCCTCATCGGACGACATGGCATCCGCGTCCCCCGTGGACACACACCTGTTCTCCTCGTCGAAAAACTCGGTGCGGAACGTCGGGATATCCAAGGCGGGCAAAGGCAGTACACATCCAGAATCCATCATCACATCATCCACATCGCCCTCCTCCCTATCCAACAACGCCTCATCCAACTGTACACCAAACCCACTCATCCCCAAAACCCTTCTCCTCTCAACACGACCACCCTCTTCGTCGACCTCCATGGGCATCACCGCAGGCGTTAGAGTCCGAGCCGGGGAAGGAGAACGGCAAGGAGACGGCGCGCGTCGAAACACCGGACTCCTCGACCAACTCCCAGACCCAAAACTCGCCTCCGCATCTCCACTCGACACCTCCGACACGGCCTTTGACCCCCTCCTAGACGACGACGAGCGAGACCCAAACGTCCTCAGCGAAGGCGCACGCACCGTGCCCGTCCGCTCAACAATCGACTCCCGCACCGGCTTCACCTCTCCCGCCGCCACATTCGCAGCCGCAGCTTCGAACTGCGCTCTGAGCAGCGCGATCGCGCCTCTTGACTTGGCTGGTCTGAGAGGCATGAACACAGGCTCCGGCTCCGGCTCCGGCCCAGGCGTCGTCATCTTCGCATTCATCGTTGCCATCGTTGCCATCGTCGCAGCCGTCGTAGTCGTCGCGGTAGTCGCCACCGCGCGCCCCAACCGACATCGACGCTGCACAGGCGTCTTCTCCCCGCCTCCCTCCCCATCCCCATCCTCATCCTCGGTCTCGTCAACAGGAGAAACACCATCCTTCGAAAACAACACAGGCCAAGGCGCGATCCTCTGCCCGATAGGCTGTACATCCTCCACCAAATTCGTCTTCCCCTTCCCCTTGTCCTTGTTGTCCTTGTCCTTGTCCTTGTCAATCATACTCACACTCGCTGTAACTGCACCGGCACCGGCACCGACACCGCTACGCAGCGTGTTCCGCCGGCTCTGCGCATAAGGCCTCAAAGAGCCTCCGGACAGCACGTCGTGCGCACTCCCAGAGCGAGACCTCCCCTTCGTCAGACCGGCCTCCGCGTTCTTGTCGTTCTTGTTCTTGTTCGTGTTCGTGTTAGCGTTAGCGTTGGCGTTGGAGTTGGCATTCGTATTCGTATTCGAGTTAGCGTTGGAGTTGGCGTTAACGCTACCGCTACCGCCCTCGTTCTCAGTCCTAGCGTTCACCCCTGCCTCTGCCTCTATCCTCGTCTCAGCCTTGACATGGTCCTTGCTCGCAACGACAAAAGACGACAAATCCAAATCCAAATCCAATTCCGGACGCAACGGGGTCAAATCCAAATCCAAATCCGGCGTCGCAGGCGTAACAGGCGTCGCTTCCAAATCCAAATGATTGATAAGCTGCGCCAAATCATCCGTCGCCGCGTCCAGAATGGACAACACACCTAATCACAAAATCCCAAATTCACAAGTCAGCGTCTCCCCTCTTCAACAATAGAGAGAACAAGAAAAGGGAAAGAAAAGAAAAAAGAGACTCACCATCCGCACTCTCATACAACGCGCGGGGTCTACTCCTTCCATCCAACTGCTCAGAATGCCACCGATGCCTCGCGCGTCTCAAAGGCGTCTGAACCTCCTTCTCTCCTTCTCCTTCTCCTTCTCCTTCTCGCTGCACCCCCACCCCCTCGGCCTCGGCCTCGGGCCGCACACACGCCTCCAACCCAAACACCTCCGAAACAAGCACCCTCCTCGCCTTCTTCCTCTTCTGCGTCCCCTCGCCCTCGCCCTCGCCCTCCCTCTCGCGCTCCCTCTCCTTCTCACGCTCGCGCTCCTCCCGCTCCTTCCTCCTCGCCGCACGCCCACTCTCCAAACACCCCTCATCCCAACGAACACTACACCCACTCCCACTCGACAACCGACTCACCCTCCCACTCCCACTCGACACCTCCGACTCCGACACGACCGATACAGGCCGCAGACTCTCCGCCCCCGTCCCCGCCCCCGCGGCCGGGTCACGGCCTATAATCAATATCGGCGTCTGTCCACCTACAAAACCTAATCAGCCTCTCACGTTCCTCTCCGAGAAACGTACCACACTCACCAGAAGACTTCGTACTCGTATTCGTACTCGTGCCCTCACGCACAGAAGCGTTCGACCCACTGCGCAGCCTCATATTAATCCCCATACCCAAACCGATAGTCGAAGGTAAGCCTAATCCAAGTATACTCCGTTTCTTGTTTCCCAGGCTTTTCTTCTCCCTCTCGGGCGTCGCGGACCCAACTTCGAAACTGCTCGTTGAGCCCCGGGCGCGGCGCAGCGTCTGCGTAGGTGTGGGCATGGGCGTCTCGTCGCTCGACTCGGTCTTCTTCTTCTTCTTTTTCTTCGTCTTCGTCTTCTGGACATCGTGCGTGTCCTCTTTTTCCTTCTTTGATTTTCTCCGCTTCCCCGCTTCTCCTTCTCCTTCTCCCTCTGCCTCCGCGTCTGCGTCTATGGTAGGATTCTCCCCCCCCTCGCCTTTCTTCTTCTTCTTTTTCTTCTTCTTCAGAGTCGTCTTTTCGTCCTCTTTGAGACTACCCTTCTTCTTAACCCTCTCTAAAAGCTGCCCATTCTCGTCGACCCCGGCCCCGCCTCCGCCTCCGCCTCCGCCCCCGCCCCCACTGCGCAACTGCGCCCAGCTCCCGATCCGGGCCAACGACCGCATGGAGCGTATCGCGCGGAGTGCGATCGAGCCCTGGTTGTGGTTGTGGTTGTGGGTTTGGGTCTGGGTTTGGCTTGGGTGGGGAGCCTGGTTCGGTTTGGGCGTGGGCGTGTCGTCTGCTTGCGAGGGCCCTGCGAAGAGCCCGACGAGTGTGCGAGAGCGCCCGCGGGTGCGGGTTTGGGATTTGGTTGTGGTTGTGGCGCGGGATTGTGTTTGAGATTGGGATTCAGGCTGAGATTGGGATTGGAATTGGGATTCAGGCTCGGTGCTTGAAAAGAGGAAATTGGCACCGAGTGAGTTGAATCGGGTGCGTAGAGTCGCGGGCTGTTGAACCGTTTTGAACGGTTCAGGTGCTACACCAACCTCTTCGTCAGCGCGCAAAAGTCATCAAGTCTCAAGAACCACGCACTCATTGAACGTTGTCGAGCGGCACGCTTTTCTTTGGAATCAGCACGGCCACGCGCGATGCTCCACCATTTAGAGTCGTCCTTTGGCTCATTGTCCGCGTCTGCGTCCCACTGTACACCATCGAGTGGTGCCCTCCTCCTCTTCCTGACGACAACGACCTCCGCGATGTCCTCGTCGTCGATACGCTTGGGGTCGACGTAGACGTCGATGGGGGGCACAGACACCTTGGCGAGCTTGAGACGAGACTTTTTGGGGACGAGGCGTCTGCGGGGCGGGGAGACGGGGGGCGCGAGTGTGCTTGGGCCAGAGGCGGACGGGGTGGCGGAGACGAGGCGGATGGTTGGCGGCTGCTCCATTGGAATTGTGGCGCGCGCTCTCTCCCTACCACACAGAAGATCAAGTTCAACCATCGATCACGCGACCTCGAGTAAATCCATAGAATGTACCACGTGACCGCGAGTAAAAAAAAAGCGTGAAAGAAAGAGCACGTGCTCGGCCACACCCATGAGCACAAAGTACCCGCAAGTCGTCGGTGCGTCGTGTGTGTGCTTCCCGGTGTTGTCTGACTTTCCGGCTGCAGGCTACACGCTGGTGCAGCAGATCGGCGGCGGCGGTTTCTCCACGTACGTCCCTTTCCCACGCCCCGTGCCCGCGTCTCACCCGCGCATCCTAGCGTTTTCCGCGCAGTCAATGTCGACACCCACCGCGTCGCCGCGTGCAAGCTGACCACCGTCACACAGCCCGCCGCGCGCAAAGCCGCCGAGAAGGAAATGCGCATCCACGCCGTGCTCAAACACCCACACGTCCTCGAGTTCCTCAACGCCGTCGTCGTCGAGCCCAAACACGCCCATCTCTACGTCCCCGGCATATACATGCTCATCGAACTAGCAGCCGGCGGCGACCTCTTTGACAAAATCGGTCCGTGCGTCTCTGTTCTCCCGCACTGTGTCGTAATCTCCCCTTAGTCCCAGACGAAGGCATCAAAGACGACATCGCGCACCTCTACTTTAACCAGCTCCTCTCCGGCATGGTACATCCCTCTCTCCCTCGCCCATATCCATGGCTCTGACCCTATCCCAGGACTACATCCACACACAAGGCGTGTGCCACCGCGACCTCAAACCCGAGAACCTCCTCCTCGACGCAGCAGGCACCCTCAAAATCTCCGACTTTGGTCTTTCCGCTGTATACAAACTCAAAGAATCAGGCCGCACGCGTCTCCTCACCGAACGATGCGGGAGCCTGCCATACGTCGCGCCCGAGGTATCCCTCTCGCCTCTCCGCTTACTAATCTCACGCGCCACAGCTCAACTCGGACGAACCGTACAACGCCGAGCCGATTGACGTATGGGGTATCGGCGTCATCCTATACGCCATGCTCGCAGGCAGTACGTCCTTCCCTCTCACACAACCCAACCCAACCCAACTCAATCCAGACACGCCCTGGGACGAACCAACGACCCACAGCCCCGAATACGCACGATACATCTCTGGCGCAATCTTCGACGATCCTCCATGGTCCACCTTCTCCGCCGAAGCACTATGTACGTCCTCACTTTTTCCACTCTCCCAGTTCCACTAACACACACCAACAGCCCTCGTCTGCGGCCTCTTGACTATCGACCCGCGCGACAGATTAACGCTCGCAGACGCCTTCCAGCACCCTTGGTGTATCCGGTACGCTTCCCATTTCCCTTCCCTCGATCCTCGCACTAACACACTAACACACCACAGCCCAAGCCAACTCGCAAGTCAAGCACCCTCTATACTCGCCGAGCAACTCACCGCGCCCCTCCGCGCAAACGGCGACATGGCCCTCGCCACGCCAAACCTTGATCTAGGGCACGTGTTTCCCGTTTCTCGTTTCCATAACGAACCCTTCAAATCTATCTATCCCTCTTCAGACCAACCACAACCACAACACCAACACCAACACCCGACTCATCCTCCCCACTCCCACCTTCCCAATTCACACAAACCCTCATGCTATTCGTACGTCCCCCCTGGCTCTCCCACATGATGAATAAATAAGGAATTAAGAATTACACTTGTCGTAGTCGCAAACACAATCTGGGACGAGGTACACACCGCATCTGACGCGGTTCTACGCGTCGCTCGCTCCTTCTGTGCTCGTCACGCGTGTTTGCGAGGCGCTTGAGGAGCTTGGTGTTAGGTGTAAGCTCGCCGGGCCTGCCGACGACGCGGACGCGGACACGGACGGGAACGCGCAGCCCCAACCCCAACCCCAGCCGCAATCGCAATCGCAATCGCAGTCACAACCGCAGCAGTCACAGCGGATCCGCATACGCATACGCATCGGAGGCTACGACGCGCGTAAAGTCGCATTTAAAGGATGGGTCCATCTCGAGCCGTTCAAGTACCGAGAAGAACACGAGGGGAGTTTTGTAGTTCTCAGTCGGGATGTCGTGCGTTTGTTTTTCTTTTTTTTTTCTTTTTTTTTTGGGTTTTGTTTTGGTTTTTTTTTTGGGTTTTGTTTTTTTTTTGTTTTTTGCCGCTATCGTGTTGGGATTGTTGTCATATAGACTCGCCTCGCTAGGTGAATGAAGCCGTGGAGAATAAGAGAAGACGAAAACCCGGATGTTCACTGTTCACGAGGGAATGCGAAAGTCCCCACACGCCGACGAAGCTTTTGAACATGAGGCTGGGAAACACAGGATTCTTCTTTCTTTTCTTTTTCTTTTTTTCTTTTCTTTTTTTTTGGTTTTGGTTGACTTTTTTTCTTTGGTTTGTGTATTGTGGGATTACCTTGGCTTATGCGCCCTCTTTCTGACCTGACGCAGGGAAACCCGATGTCGTGGCGACAGTTGTGGAAATCGCTTGTTGGGCATCCGGTTGTTGGGCCGTATGTTTTGAGGAAGTGAGGAAGTGAGGAGGAGGAAGCGAGGAGCGGAGGCCGTGAGGTTGGCGTGAGGTTGGGGTGAGGTTGGCGTGGTGTAGCGCGGTGTGTATCCATTTTAACATCAATGTAGATTTATATGTAAGGTTTATCAAAAACGTACTACTACACATACTTGTACTTTCTTTTCTCTGTGGTGTTTTGCAATTGGTAGTCGGGGGTTTTTTTTTTTTTTCTTGGGATGTATCTTTGTCGTGATAGGTACCTCACGTGCGCTTAGCTACAGTAGCTGTAAGGCTTTTTTTAGCTTTAACCAGCGGTTCGCAACGCAACGCAACGCGATGTGTTGTGTTCAATAGCACTGAAGACGTAATCTACATTGAGGAGGGATCGTTGGGGCGCACTCGTAGCATGTGACCGAATGCCACCGCCGCCAGAGGGAAAGAATAAAATAATTGTACAGTTAGAAGACATATGGATCGGAAAGGAACTTGGACCACCTCAGTCTTTGACACGCAGACTGAGGTGGGTAATACATATATGGATAATGGATAATCCATACTGCGACACACACATACTGACTATAATAACCAGTTACATTGTGTTTAATAGGTACTTACTACACATTGTGTCTGATGATCTATAAGCTCAAGAACCGAGACCCTTGAAGCTGAATAAAGTGAGGTCGGGGTGATGAGGGGTATAACTTGTACCTGAGGCCTGAACCACGCACGACCTTGGGTTAGGTGAAGGTGTATTATACGTCTGCTGATACATACATACCTACCTACATCATCAATGGAAATCCAGGCAACTGCCAAACAAAACAATATGCAAAACAGTTGGGGACCAAATGAATGAGAACCATCTTAGTAAGAAAAATATGAAAGATTTTTTTAATATAGACTCAGTCGGTGTGCAAACGACTGTATTGAGTCTAAGTACCTGTTTTAATATAGACTACGAAAGTAATTAGTTAATTGGTATTTAGCCGTCTAGGATATAGCTGAC
The DNA here is from genome assembly GCA_017657195.1 of Termitomyces sp. T70a. Taxonomy (NCBI): domain Eukaryota; kingdom Fungi; phylum Basidiomycota; class Agaricomycetes; order Agaricales; family Lyophyllaceae; genus Termitomyces; species Termitomyces sp. T70a. Next base: position 18,878 of record JAGGAT010000332.1, read on the forward strand.
ATACCTCAGTCAGTGTGCAAACGACTGAGGTATCCGGCCTTCCGTTTCCGATCCGTATCCATATAACTGTATAGTTTTTCCTCTCCTCAAATTTCCCTCTGCGGCACACTGCACATGGGTCACGTGCCGCTTCCGCGTACTGCAATCCTCTCCAATACTCCCCCGGACTTGCGGTGCACGTCATTCACACAATTGCAGAGCTACGCAGAATTTGAAGTGTTGCGGGCAGGGTAACGGTTTAGTGAACAAATCCGCAATATTCTCGGTGCTCAGCAGGTGGCTGATCACGATCTTTCCCTCTTCGACAGCGTGGCATATGAAGTGATGTTTGATGTCAATATGCTTCACTCAGTTATGACTTCACTTGTTTTTGGCAATCGAGATTGACCCTGTATTGTTGCCTTGCAGTGATGCTGGGAGTGGGACACCCATTTCAATCTCGGATAACGCAGAGAACATCCATTGAATTTGCTCCTCTACTTGTCCCAACGCGATATACTCTGCTTTGGTCGTGGAGGTCAAGACCATGTCTTGGTACTTGGCACTCCAGCTGGTCGGACTGCCAGCTTGGATGTACACTCCGCCAGATATCAATTTCCATGTGTTGATGTCAGCTGCAAAATCAGAGTTGTAATACCCATGTGGGACATAGTCATTGTAGTCAGGGCCTCCATATCTCAATTTGTACCCTATGGTCCCTTTGATATATTTCATAACGTGCATTAGGGCTAGCCAGTGTGGTCTGCCAGGGTTTGTCATGAACTGGCTTAAGGAGGTTATTGTGAATGATATGTTGGGGTGTGTGCAAACTTGCACATACATCAGCAAACCTAGGACTTTGCTATACAGCTTATCTTTCATGTACGCATGTTCTTCTTCCGTCGACAGGACTTGAGTGTGGCTGAGGACTATGCCAGGTGGCAGTGGTGTGTACTTGGGGTTACATTCCGTTATGCCATACTTTTCTAGGGTGCGTTTCAGGTATTCTTCTTGGTCCAGGGTGACTAACTTCTTTTCCCTATCATGCATGATCTGTATTCCCAAAATAAATTTGATCTCCCCCAAGCCTTTTACCTCATACTTCTCCCCTAATTATTTCTGTGCTCTTTTCACCTCCACCTTCAACAACGACATTCCCAATGTATCATCCATGTAGGTGCTCATTATGGTCCTCTCACTGTTTCTCTCTCTTGATCATACTGACTGGTCCACCTCTAATTTCCTGTAGCCTAGTCTTTTCATCTCTGCATTGAGTGTATGCCACCAATTGTTTGCTCCATCCATTGTTCCATAAATTGCTTTATCCAATAGTGACACCAACATCTTTTCATCATCCCCTCCATCATGCACTTTGCTCCCCTGAATTTGCTTGCCTGCATTCACATCAACCCTGTAAACTTCGCTGGGGCACACCTCATACCCCTCTGGCTGCTCCATCAAGATAGGTACTTGCATTGGTGCATTGAGGTAGGCACTCATATAGTCAACTTGCCACATTTCAAAATCCTTGACAGCCCCTATGGTGAGGTTCATCTAAAGCGATTTGTATTTGATGACAGAAGTATATGTAATGAGATAATCAATGCCGGGTATCTGCAAAAAGCCCTTTGCAACAAGACATGCTTTCTGCCCAACCACCTTCCCATCTGCATCGTACTTCAAGGCAAATACCCACTGGTTCTTCATTGTTTGTGCTCCTGCTGGATGCTCAACCAACTGCCATACCTTCCTCTCCTGCATACACTCCATTTCCTGATCCATCAGACTGTGCTACAAATCAGGTCATTGCATTGCTTCTGAGTAGGATTTGGGTATCCACAAATTGTCATGTATGGTGACATCAGTTGACAGGGCACTGGGCATGCTCGTGTAAGTCTCCTCCTTGCTCTCAGGATTGTTTGAATTGTTGGGCAGATTCACATCATGCAATACAGGGGATACTGCTGCCTTACTTGCCAAATGTGCTGATCTGCATAGTTCCTCTGGCATGTGGATGGTAGTCGGTGGGGCTGGTATTGCTGGTTTGCTGGGCGCAGCATTTTGGGGTTCTCCCATAGCAGGGATGATATGTGGTGACATCAAGAACCTCAAACAGATCTGCAGGATTGCCTGCTCTATTATTGGGCAGGGTCCTGTGGGCGAGTTTTTCCTTGAAGATGACATCTTGTGAGCAAAACATTCTGCCAGTTGTTCGATCTAACAGTTTGTAGTCACCACACCCAAAATATCCTACCAGTACTGCTTTTACTGAGCACATCTTGAGTTTGCTAGCCCCGTCCTCCCTGGGAACCTTGGCATATGCCATGCAGCCAAATGGTCAAAGGTATGATACATCAGGTTTTGATCCAGTCCTGATCTCATGTGGCATTTTCTCAGGGTGTCACAAGCTCGGAATTAAATCTAGGACGTGCACTGCTGTCGCAGCTGCCTCCCCCAGTAGTTGCCTGCACTGCTGGCAGCCAAACATGTTTCCTTTGGAAAAAGTGATTATGAAACCTGTCATCCAGTTTCCAAATGAATTGTCTCTAGAAAATATGTAAGCAGTTTCTCTTGGATAATTTTAGAAAATTAAATTCATATTTCCCAACTATTTCCAAAGTAAAAATGATAACTTTTTTGAGCCTTTTTTCACAAGAAATATAATGGAAAACATAATAATATTATCAGTGAGGTTTCTGTGAGATAAAGAACAACTTTTTTCCTTAGAAACAGGGATGTAAACCTTTGAACTATCTCTTTTTATGTTTTACTTGTAAAAATTTATTATTTTTACTTTAAAAGAGCAGGTATTTACAAAAAAAACCCCTGAAAAAGCAGGAATTTACAAGAAAAACGTACAAAGAGATAGTTTAAAGGTTTACATCCCTGTTTCCAAGGGAAAAAGTTGTTCTTTATCTCACAAAAACCTCAATAGTAATATTATTATGTTTTCCATTATGTTTCTTGTGGAAAAAGGTGCAAAAAAAGTTATTATTCTTACTTTGGAAATAGTTGGAAAATATGAATCTAATTTCCTAAATTTTTCCAAGAGAAACTGCTTACATATTTTCTAGAGACAATTTATTTAGAAACTGGGTGACAGGTTTCTCAATCACTTTTTCCAAAGGAAACATATTTGGCTGCCAGCAGTGCTGGGAGGCATGAGTTGCTCAACATACTACAGGTCAGGTCAAAAATGGTGCAGTTCTTTTGTTCTGCAAGTCCATATGCCGCTGACAAGTGTGGGGCCGTCATAGTGTGGATTATTTCCCATTTCTGGCAGTCCTGAGCCCAGAGTTCATTGTTAAACTCTGTCCCACCATTGGTCCTGATTGATTTGATGTGCCACCCCCACTGATTCTCAGCTCATAGGTCAATGGATTCAAGACATGAATATGAAAGATATAGCAAAAAATTGTAATAACCAAGAAAAAGCGAGACTGTAAGCACCCCCTCTGATGTACAAGATACACTTCCGGTCCAAGACTCAATGGAGGTTCCCTCTTCTCCTCTTCCTAGACAGTGTCCATGCACTCCAGCTTGGGAACAGCGTCTCCCCCATTGGTATGTAGTTGCTGCCACTCCATCTCCCAAGTCCTTGCATCTAAACATGGAGATTGAGACTACTGACACCCAGCAGAGCCAGAGCTTAGTGGCCCTGCTGGACAGTGGAATGACTAGACTCTTTGTGGACACTAAGTACATGGAGAAACATTGACTGACCACTCAGCCCCTCTTGCACCCCATCCCAGTCTACAACATTGATGACATTCTTAATAAAGCTGGATCCATACTCTCTGTAGTGAATCTGGTTCTCTGCTATCACATGCATGCAGAGCATACTGTCTTTGCAGTCACTAGCCTTGGAAAAAAGATATAATACTTGGATTCACTTAGCTTTAGAATCATAAGCCTGAGATTGACTGGGCCAAGGGTGAAGTGCGCATGAGTCACTGTCCTCAATGATATTCCACCTGTGCTAAGAAAGCATGGGAAGAGTGTAGAGCACTAGTCCATGAGTGTGCTGCCATCTGAGCATGTTGAGCCAGATACCTTCCTTTTGCTGATCTCAACCTGCTAGATCCCCCACCCCTGGCATTCCCTCCTAGAGAGGCCCTCTATGAGGATGTGAAAGGTGTGCAGTGTGAAACTCAGCAGGAAGAGGGATGTGATGGGGAGTTTATTGCTCCAGACCCAGAATCTCCTGATGAGGCTATTGAGGCAGGTGATAGGATTTATGTGACCACTCTGCAACCCCTACCAACAATGGAGGAGATCCAGGCCAGTCAGACTACCTCACAACATCTGGCCCAGGCATTTGCTGCCAACTCTGCATCAAAGCCATTTCAGGATGCAGTTCCTCATCACCTACAGGACTTTGAGGATGTCTTCTTCAAGGCATCATTCAACTCTCTCCCAGAGTGCAAGAAGTGGGATCATGCTATTGAGCTCACTCCTGCTGCAGAACTGTCTAGCTGCAAGGTTTATTCTCTTGCCCCTTGTGAGCAGGATGAACTGAATGCTTTCCTGCAGGAGAATCTTGACTCTGGTTGAATGTCCTCTCCAGTCTTCTTCATCAAGAAGGATGAATCACTTTGTCTGGTTCAGGACTACTGAATTCTGAATGCAATGACTGTGAAGAATCACTACCCCTTGCCACTCATTTCTGAACTTGTCAACAATCTTTGTGGTGCACACTACTTCACCAAGTTAGATGTCTGCTGGGCTATAACAATGTGTGCATCAAAGAAGGAGAAGAGCAGAAGGCAGCATTCTAAACTGATTGTAGACTCTTTGAGCCTTTGGTAATGTTCTTTGTGTAAGGGTGACCTCTGGAGGCTATGGCTCAGTCACACAGCTGGCAGAGGGAGATCCAAAGTATATTAGAGTATATACCAACAATATCACTATAACTACTTACATGGCAGAGGGAGATCCAAAGAGAACAAGTCTAGGGAATTTTTATGCCAGCGCTAATGCTTCTGGGACCTCAGAAGCATGGAAATCAACTGTATAAGAACAGAAAATTATAATCTTACTCTAAATGGTAAAAACTCTGAAATTGGCCTAAACAAGAGATTATATAAGAAAGGCAGGAAAACTCCAGGTTATGTAAGCTGTTTGTAGGCAGCATTGAAGGGGCCATACTTGTCTGAAAGATAACAAGGGAACCAGAGCACCTCAGAAGCCAAAAGTAGTATCAATAGATAGAATCAAAAGAATATGAGCAGTAAGATGAAAGAATAAAGAAGGAAATAAAGAACTGAATGAAGGAAGAAAGAAGAAATAAGGAGTGAACTGAGGAGTTCTCTGACATCACTCCCCCTTTGAAGTGCAGCATCTTGATGTGCTAGATAAAGTAGTTCTGGATGGTCTGATCCACCTTGAAAAGAGAGTAGATGCCTCTAATAGCCTAGAGTGCATTTGGATGCTGTTGATAGAATTTTTGGACTAATATAGGGGCATGGACATTCTCTTGTGGCTTCCAGGAGATGTCTTCTATTTTATAGCCCTTCTATTTGACCTTGAACTGTGTCAGGGCAAGCTCTGGGTTCTCCAGAGTTTGCATATCTATTTCTGACTTAGCATCAGCACTATGCCACTGAACTTCCCTGACCCTCTCCTGTTAGTTATAGTCAGCCCCAGTGAGTCAGAAGCCTGAACATGACTCAGCCCAGTATTATTGTTAGTCATCTTGTATTGCACTTGTCAGACTCTCTTACATACCGCCCACTGTTTAATCAGTACTCATTAGTCAAACAGCCTGAATTGAGTAGCCTACCCTTAAGTAGGCCTGTAGTATATAGGCAGCCTTGAGGATAGCATATCCTCAGACTGAACAATAGCAGTATTCAACAGTCTTACCCAAGGTTTGCTCCTGTAAGCTCATCTCACAAGTTACCTCTGCTCTTGCACCCTCTATTGCCTGCTGCTCACCTCTTTCCTGCCTCACCACTGGCTTATTGCTTGTAGTTCATTGGAGTTGGCTAGTTAGTAAGTAGCATTTATGTAGTACAAGTTCAGGCCTTCTGTTTGTAGGGGGACAAGTAACTGCCAACTTCTATGCTGGAATTGAACAAATAAGAAGCTGACACAACTCCGAACATGACATTGATGCAAAATGTGTTACTGCCATTGTTCAATGCAAGACAACAAGACTTGGTGGTAAGATTATTGGGATAGATATGAGTAGAACGTACATATAAACCATGTTTAGCCCACAAGAAGCCCCAAATTAAAGACCTATACATGGGTATAACAATGCACACAAATAAGACAATATAAGCACCTACTCTGCGTTTTCTTCAGACATCCTAGACATCATGGCCAATATACATGCAAATCGCACAGACCTATTGCTGATTTGTTTATTGTACCCATACAGTATTATGTTGAACACATGACTGTATGAAAAGATGCCAAGAAACAAGATGCCAAGGAACAGTACAAGAGTGATACAGTAAGTAGATTACAAGATGGAAATGAGAGAAAGACATGCAGAAAATATGGAAGGCCAGTGTACATAGCAGAAAACATAGGGTCCTGCACATCTGGCTGCATAACTAGGGGATTAGTAATCATAATAGCTGGATTGGTAGCTCCATCAAATCTGAGCAAAAAGAATATCAAAATACATAAATCAATCAAGTAAATAATATTCTGCGCTATCATACTGTTCATCTGCACTAAAATTGACAGTATCATTGTATTTAGTGGTGACACCATGTACAGAAGGATTGGAATCTGCTATAATGCAACAAACTTTGTTATCACCAATACATTCTTGTTTGTTGGCTGAGGCAAGCACTACAGACTCATCATTCAAGTTGACATATGCAACTGGAGCACTGTCTGAGACAACAAAGTCTGCCAGATTAGCTTCATCATTGGGGGATCCCAATGACTCTATGCTGTTCCCATCAATTCCATTATTGGATGTGTCTTTATCAACAAGACATTCACTAGTACCATCCAATCTGTCATCCAATGAATGGACATGCAGTTTACAGGTGCAAGATGGACAAATCCTACAAAATATATTAAGAATAATAATAAAAAGACAATACTAACACTTCTGGTAAGTCATTGTTTCTGCAAGAGAGATAGTACTATGATGGTCATCTGGTGAATTTACAGATACCATGTTATTGTCTAATTCAGCCTTTATATTGGGATAGATGCATTCAACAGTACATTAGCTGTTTTCAGATAATTTGGTGTCCTCAGCAGCCTGAGCTTTAGCTGAGAGTATGTGATTCCTATCAAATATATATGAGATGCAACAGTGTTAGGTGGAACATGGTTCAAACGTTGTGAACAGACTAACATAGGGTGACCATTCAGAGTAGATGGCCCGTCACCAGTACCAGCTAAAAGCTTTCCCAAAGCACAGCTAAATAAACAATATACATTCAACTGGAAAAACAATAATAAAACATATGCATATAATAAGGGAATTGACACTCAAAGAACTCCTCTTCTTCTTGTGTGAAGGTGTAGAGGGTGTACTATCCCTGTGGAAAATGAGCAGCCAGCAGCATGAACATGATATACAAGGACATTGATGAGCCCCCGGTTTGGCCCAACACATTTTAAGCCTTTAACGCACCAGCACTGACCCAAGGCGGCAAGACCCCAGCAGCCCCCTACAAACAAGTCCTCCATGCAGCATCAATGCGCCCTCACAGCTGACTACAACATCTACAGGCAATGGTAGAACTACTCACATGGCAGTCAGCCTTACTGCCTGCTCCATGGGAAGTCACAGACATCACCAGCTCGCAGGCCCTCCTCTTCACAAGGAGCATCCCACTACCCCCAAACTCAACATGTCCTGGTCACATGACACATCACGCCCCCTACCTGCATGTGCTGCCCCCACCAGGATGATTAAGGAAAACCACACCATCACACCCGCATACAGGCTCCACACTCCGCTGGCACTCCCTGCCGCCACCGGCAGATCACCGCCGGCTCGGCCTTCCTCTTCAAGTTGGAATATGTCCATATTTGACTCAATGATGACAGATGATCAACAGCTGGCACTTTCAATCACCACCACCACATGCCACATTGCAATTTAGCACCCACCCTTGTCAAGACTTTGATTGATGCCCTGCATGTTATGTGGCGGCACGCCCAAGCTAACTGCCCACATGACGCTCCCTGAATATCATTTACCTTCTTTATAGTCTTATTATCAGACTTTCTACTTACATTTCATTAGCGGCGACTATTAGAGTTGTTGCCAACCCTTCACTAGGTCGCCACCATTACTTACTATAAATACCTTACCATTTGTCAGTAGAGAACCATTGAATTGCACCCAGCACCTTCACACCCAAGTTCAGATCTCTAAGAGCTCCCTTGAGGCGCTAAGCAATTAGTGACTCTGCCCTACTCCACCTCTGACAAAGATTCTCAGTGCAGCCTTTGTTCCATGTCTCGAATGGTACCATACGGGTACACCTTTGTCACTGGCGCCAACGCTTGCCGCCTCTTAGCGCCAACAAGTAAAGATTAGAAGCTTTGTAAGCTTATCACATGTCGTTTACCGTCCTTCTTAAACTCTTACTGCCTGCTGTCAATCGATGGCAACACCCTCTCCACTTTACATCACACTCTAGGACCGAGTAATTGGGACCTGCCCGGGACTCCCTCAACACTTCACGAGCCCAACGCGAAACAAGGCTAAGTGCAGCTTACTAGGAAAGCATTTAGCTAAATTTTGGGTGCATCAATGTATATATCAGGAGCTACACCAACCTTGTGCTTCACTGGAGGGGAAGATGCAGACTTGCTTTTAGCAGTTGAGTTTGTGGCTAACGTGGTAGCAAATATACTAATAGCATACAATTTCAATAAAGCTTATAGATATAGTCAATTACATAATACATACATGTTTGATTGGTCTGCATCCCTGAGTCAAATAGTTAAGTATATGTATTCATAAATGAAAAAACACAAAGAGATACTTGCAAAGCTTGCAATTGTTTATACAGTGGATGGATTGTATTTTCTGGTTTAATTGCAGAATTCTTCATATTTTTGTGTGGAGGCATGGCAATATCAAGCGGAATAATAAAGAGATGAAGATAAATAGAGAGAGCTGATACATGAACTGGCTTATAAGCTAATAGAGAAGTACCAAGTCCAGAAGAGCAATAATAAGGAAGCACATACTGCAGGTTTAATGGATACCAACAAACACATAAATGTCAAAATCAACAAAGGAGAAGAAACCAGATATAATCGTACAAGTACAAATATTGCATGATACACCAGATACAAGCAAAAATAGAGCTTAATTGTTTGGTTAAAACCAGCCATTTAGGAGATGGATAAAGAACCAGTACTACATCATTTGCTTAAAAAAGCACAATTTCATACAAGCTCTACAAGCGCCAGTCTTGTGAGTTTTAACAGAGAATAGCAAAAAGGCAGAAAGATCCAAATGCTACAATTAATGTAGTCAGAACAGAGTAAAAAGTAAGGAATATGAATAGGCAAGCCAAACTGTTAGTTTGAATTAGCCATGCTAAATGCAAAATGTTGGAACAATCAAAAGAATGCACTCAGTATCCAAGGTAACAGAGAATCTAGAAGCAACAAAAAGAACAATAAAATAAAGCAAAAAAAAAAATAAGAAAAGCAAGATATCAGATGTTATATATAAAATTCCAAAGCACACTTGAACAAATAATGTAATCAATAATAAGTGACAATGAGACAATAGCAATGACAGAAATTCACATGGAACAGGAGAAGATATGGTCAAGGAATTAATTGCCTGAGAGACAATGAAAAGATTTGCAGATAGAGAGATACAATGAATTGGCCTGCACCCACTGTTTACAAATATGTCAATATCACAATGAATAAGTAGGTCACCCACCTATGCAACTGAACATGACATGTCATAGTAGAGAGAAGGAATGTCTGTCTCTATGGGTGACGAAAGACAATAAGGGGGTAAAATGCAATAAGAAGTAATGAAATAAATTGAAGAAGCAAGATGAAATATAATCAAATCCCTAAGAATACAAACAGAGGGTTGACCTGTATAACTTGGTTATATTAGATGGGTGCCATGTGACATGGTACAAGACCAGCTCACCAGATAATCTATCACCTAACTGTTTATCCTTGCACATACAGATACAAAATGGATGCCAAGTATGATGAGAGCAATGCAAGTGCATACTGAACAAGACATTTTGGATTCATGGATAGTGGTTTAAAGAACCACCAACATAGGAAGTTCCTTGGAACAACATGTAGAGGATGACAAGCACTGAAGGGAAGTATGACTTTGAGATATATTGCAGGTGAAATGAAAATATATATATTTAACTTCCACATATCAAGTTAACAAATCATGCACTCATAAAGGACCTGAAATGGAAAACCACAGTAGTTGTTTGCTAGTACAAGAGTCCCAAAGCATGGAAACTCATTGTGGCAGACAAGGATGGCAAGGTAACAAACATGGAAGCAACCTTTATAGTGTATGGTGCTATAGCAGACATGGAATTACCACCATTTAAGCTAGGAAGATCTACAAAGTGAGCATTCTATGAGGTTATGCATATTAAATAAGACTGATAGCTAAGACTAGTAAGCTCAACAGAAAGTATAAATACCTCAAGCAGTCAATAGAATTGAATGGACTCAGCATTCAGCAGTTTGACAATGTCATAATAGCAGTGAAAGTGATATGCAAGGCATCTGACCAAGGATTCAAAGCAGGCAAACTGAAACAATGGTCAAAAGAAATTTAAAATAAAGAAAACAAGCTACTGTATGCAAGCAACAGATTGTTTACACCAATAAAGGACTTTGACAAAAGAGAAGGTCACATTCCATTCAAAAGAGATGCTGACCCCAACAGATTGCTTGACAAAATTGCATGAGGTAAGTTTAAAAAAACATCAGACAATGTTGTTGAATATGTGGAGGCAAGGTAATTGTTGGATAGAAACAAAACATAAAAGAATAGGCATTGAGCAGAAATGGGTGGGCTCACACAAATCAAAGGTTCAAGAAAATCAAACTGCAAGCATTCCAAATTGGTGATATAGTTGCTGACCATATTTCCTTCATAGTTGTTTCATTAAGGAGAGGAAAATACAAGATGTTAACAGTGATGAGATTGATCATGCTGCTGGACAAAACCTTTGCACTGGTGAGAAATCAGACAGACAGTAAAGGTGTTATCAATCCCACTAACAAGTTACTAAGAGGAGGAAGGAGCAGCCACTTAAAGAGAAAGAGTATGGGCTAGTGAAAAGGAAGCTTCAGACATACAAAGATGACAGAGAAGCTACAAATAAGCCAGAAAAAGTGTTATGCTTTTGTAATTTTGAGAATCAAACATTGAATGACATGAACATTGATGACTAAATAATATATTTTGTTGGCATTCACGCATTCAAAGAGCATTCAAAGATTACCAATTATATAATCACCAGTCTGGATGGTCAAGTCTTTATGTGATTTTTGTAATCGGATACATTGACATGACTGGCACCTTTACATATGTTGCTCATATGTCCTTTACTCTCTCCACATGTCTGTGACTCTCTCTACTTCTTTTACATTTACTAGTCTATTGAGGAATGTCCTTACATCTTGTCTTTACATAATTAGTTAGTGTATCACATTATACCATTGTAATATAAGTTTAACAGCATCACATGAAAGTAGCAGAATAAACAAAAATGATAAAACATCAGGTAGATAGCATAGAATATCTGTGCAATGGGTCACTGGACAGTGAGCTGTTTAGTTTGAAGTATGGTTGAAGTTTAATGCATGTGATTACATCTTATGTCAGCATCTGCTGAAATGACACACCATAACCTAACAATTCAGCTTTTTACCTAGGGAGCACTTATAACATAAATAAAATCCTTAGCTACAGCCTCTTCTCCAAACTCCACTGGAAATCAAACAACTCATGCACAGGATCACTGCTAGCTGGCATCTTATTTCCATTCAGCTTGCAGGACAAATCTAGGGTCAAGTCCAAAGAATAGCAGTGGAGTGTTTTGCACCAGATTAACCCATTTAATTATTGGATAGAACTAGACTCTTCTATTGCTGTGGTGGCAACCTTTCTCTTACAAGAGTTTTGATGCTATCCCACATGCCCATTTACATACTCACTTTAGATACCTTCCTTTATCATGGTCTACCATGGCATATCCTTAGCAATATACCCATAGCTAGCTTCCTAGCATAAGTAGATGACATTATAGTAATATAGTAATATATATATATATATATTAGTTGTTTTACCACTGCATGTGAATCATATTATGTCAGCATTTGGTGGGACAACCATATGCATATGCATATGGTTTGCTCATGTACAGACTTTTGCAATACCCAAAAATTATGAGTGCCTATGGCAAAAAAACATATATTTACAATACCAGAGTAGAGTATATTATTACTTTACCCCTGCTTCTTAGCCTAGCATTGTGGCTTGCCAGAGGTATAAACAGAGTTCACCATGACATTCATTCATTTATTCATGTACATAACACCAGTAAGCATGTGAATAGTGCCTTTGATTTTTGCTGCCATGTAAACCAACTTCATTTTGTTCATCTGTGTGGTTGCCCACATAAGCAGTGTGCTGGGCAAGCATGTAAAAAATGTCTTTGATTTTGGCTGTCATATTGTTCTGTTTGTCTATATAGTTGCTTGTATAAGCAGCACTCTGGGCAAGCAGCTGAATATATAATGGTCTTTGAATTTTACCTTCAGTATTCATTTGTACAGTTGCCCAGGTGAGGCAGCAATATTTATTTATTTTATAATGTTAGATAGCATGAGAGACTGTTTATTTTGAATGATGGCTTTTATGCATGCCAGCAAGCCACTATGCAGGGCTAAGAGGTGCTCCAATAATACAATGAAAGCTGTTCCAATAAGCTTGTATTGTAGTGTTGTGTAATGGACCTTTCTTTGCATTCATGTAGCATGTGTGAGATATGAGGTTACATCACATAGGAAGTCAGTAAGAGCATTAATGGAGCTCTTGGTTACATTAAATTTATCTTTATGTAATAGAAATATACATCACTTATGTGATGAAAAATACAGCACATTTTGAGGAATACCTTCATTCTGAAAAGCCTTGATGTGCTCGAGTACCAGGGTTTCCTTGCTGGTGAGATGCTAGTAATGCTAGTAAACTAAACATTCAAAATCAGTCAAAGTGATATAATATGTGATAACAATGATATACAGTTTTTTTTTTCTTTTTTTTTTATTCACTGTGCAAAAATACACTCTGATCCCTTGAATTCCTTGGAAACCACCAAAGGTTTAGACAAACCAATACCATTCAGAAGTTGAGAGCCTTTCCATTTTGGCATGTAGATGCATTTGGACACAATTTTATAAATGCCAGTAATCAGGTCCAAACAGCTGTGGTGGTCTGAGTCAACCTACCAAGTAATGGATGGCGGGACTCTGTCATCATCACAATCTGGGCCCTTCATTACAGTCTGGGCCCTCTTTGTGTCCTGAGCAGCCTATTGTGGGTCCCAAGCAGATCTGCATGATCCCAATGCCAGAGTGGATCCCTTAGACTGAGGTGACGTTGAATCAGTTTGCTGCAGCCCAAACCCAGCAACATAGCCCTCCTACCCTTGAATGGTGTCGGGCTGCAGGTTCCATAAGTGTTCTCCTGGTCTGGTTGTATGTCCTAACCATTAACAGTGTTTAGTGTGCTCATATCAAGGTGAATTGTATGAGTTCAAGGTGCCAATGGCAGGGTCTCAAAGGGATTTTTCAGTTTGCATGGCCTGTTGATCTTGGCATAAGCAATATCCTATGGGTCAGGCATGGAGGGCATATTGCATATGCAGAGAGCAAAAATGGGATGCTGAGATAGTTGGGTAGTGTGTCCAGATTGAAGACTGGCAAATTAATTGGTGCATGGTTCAAGATTTTGTCTTGAGGGGGGAGAGCAGAGGCATCGACTCCATGGCAGGATAAGGAGAAGCACTGAGCTTTATCTGAGTCAGTAGAGGAAAGGCCAAAGCATTGGCATGGTAAGAAAAAGCATCAAGCATCCCTAGAGCCATACATTAAAGAGGCACCTGCCCTGCTCTGCAAGCAAACATGCAGGTCCTCAAATGCAATGCCTCTGAGTGTGGGTCCCTTGGGGTTTTGTATCATCTCCCCAAAACCTGCACAAATGTCTCTGACTAAGGAGTTGCAGAGGTCTAATGAGGAGTTGTGCCAGCACTTGCAGAAGGCCCAGGCTCCTGAATGCCAGGTCTCCAAACGGTTGCAATCCATATACAAAGACCTTTAGTGGGAACAGCATGCACAAGAGGCAATGTGGGGAGAATGGGACACAGCGATTCGCAACAGGAATAGGGTAATGGAGTACAGGGACACTGCATTGATAGCATGTTTAGCTCTCAAGGACAAGGGGGTCAGCTTAGAGGCATGGTTGGAGCAGGAGGGCAGTCAAGGATCAGACAGTGCAGCACCAAAGGCTTTGGAGGTGGAGAAGATCTGGCAGGTGGTCCAGGAGATAGAGATTGCACAGTCAAGGCACATATAGAGGAGAAATTGGCTGTTTAATGCATTGAAGTTAGCATGGAAGGAGGTGATGCGTAAGTGGCCCTATTTAGCATACTATCCCTTCTAATCCATCTTTATGTCCAGGGGGGGTGTATGAGCACTATTTATTGTTAAACAGCGGCTCCTCAGCACTTGCCTTCATTCAGCAGGCTTTGCCCCCAGATTTTCTATTGGAGTTTATTCAAGGGATGGACCAGTTGGGGAATCCATTAGCAACGCACTGCTGCAGAAATGCGGTGATGCTGGGAACTTGGATGGAGGTGGGGGCAGACACAGACAAGCCTCTGCCATTGCAGGAGGAGGTGATGGTAGTGGTAGTGTCATCTATGGAGACAGAGATGGCAATAGTGGCAGTGGGTAAAATGATGGTGGGTGAAGCAATGACGGTAACAGTGGTAGCAGGTGAAGTGGCAGCAGTGATGACAATGGCAGGAGAGGCAAAGGATGGGTCTGATGATGTCAGGTTTCACTGATCCAGGGGCCTTTTCCAAGAAGCAATGCCCTTACAAGGCAGACTTAAGTGCTGAACTACATGTGCTCAGGGTGTCAATGGCTCCAAGAGGTGTTTCAGAGTGTGGAAAAGTCAAAATAGGCAAGTCCAGAGTTAAACAACTTGTCCCAGAGTTCTAGAATTGAGATTAGGTGAAGGTCAAGTCAAGGATGGGATTTCTTGATGAGGCCAGAGTTTTGATAAGTAGCATAGTGTGTGCCAGTCAATATAGTGCATGCTAGTCAAGGTAGTGTATGCTGGACAAGTATTCATAGGAGCAAGCACAAAGAGAGACAGAAATAGCAAGCACAAAAGAAATAGGAGATTACAGTAACAATTGTTCAATATTGAGACTAAGGTACATCTGAGCTACTTATAGTCTTATATACTCCTGGCACTAATTCTGGGTATTTACAATAAAGTCCAGGACTTTATAAAGTGTAGGGGAGCAGGTAAACAATTGTATATCTAATAAATTATGCAGATGGTGTGATCTGCAGTGGCCCAGATGCCTAATAGATAATGCAGATGGGGCACGACTCACTGAAAGATGTGACAGTGATCTATAAAGGTGGCAGAGGGGTTTTGGAGGAGGTTTAAAGGGGTCAGGACATGTCAGGAAGTTCATAATAGGCAGGAGATGATGTCACAAGGTCCGGAGTAGGCAGGAGATGATGTGAGAAGGTCTGGAGTAGGGAAAATGTAACAATTGTGACATTTGTGATATCAGGAGGTCCAGAGTAAGTAGGTCATAACAGATGGCAGGAGCACTGCATTGTAATTTCTTGGTCCTGGGCACCAAAACTGGAGTTTTGTGTATAGTGTAATCTTGTCTGGAAATAATCATGCACACTGACCATTTATTGTTTGCTTCTTGTTACTCAGATATATATTTATATTCAAATAAACTGAATACTCACAATATTTCTCAAAGCATTATTAATAAGCAACATCTTGGTTGTTTTATCTAGTTACTGTATTTCTTTTGCATCGCTGTTGGAATATTACAACATTATATCCATAGACATCACACAGAAAGAGCTTGTTTCAACCAGCATAAATCTATGAATTGAACAGTCAAAAGTCATCCTAGACTGTATTAATTGCCACAACCTTATTCATCAGAGCATCCTAACTCATAGCGAGTCAAAAGTATCAAGTCAATTTACAGCACCAATGTTTGCCTCCAGCAGATGTCCATTGAGCAGTATACAACAACATAAAATCTTTGTATTAGTAGGTGTCTGTTGAGCAGTATATGACAACATAGAACCTTGGTACCAGTTTGTCATAACAGAAGCAGTGAGGATAAAGCACTTTTCAGAGCATACAATAGCTTCTCATGCATAACAGAAAGCTAGATGTAAATAACCCAGAGGAAATCAGCCAACAAAAACAGGACAATGTGAGTAGCAATATCTGAAAGGTATAGAAAACAGGAAAGAAGAATAAGGGGAAGCATTGTCAACTTACATATGGCCATTATATATATATATTTTCCTTTGCCTAGTCTTTACATTGAAAATGACATAACACCAATATAGTTGAATACATCACATGATGGCAAAAATCAAAAGATATTATTCACATGCCCCACTCTGCTTAATGAACAAAAATCACATGCCAGCAAAAATCAAAGACATTATTCACATGCCCCATCCCCTGCTTACATGAGCAACCATCCAGATGAACGTATCACATGATGGCAAAAATCAAAGACATTATTTGCTGTATTGATGCCACAATATTCAAACCCTTTTACATATCACATAAGTCACAGTGTTTGTGGTACAATTTGTTCATTAGCTCCAACAAAAGTCATGTCCAATTTGCATAGTGTATAACCACATTCAAAATAATGTATTTCAACTGATGAGAATCAGCTGATTCAATGCATTGGCTGCATTCTGCAGGGGAAAAGACAGTGCAAAGGCCATTCAACAAATAAAAAATCAATATATCTTTCTTTTTAGACACAGTGTCTAGTTTGGGTAAAACATAAAAAACAAACAAGTCAGTTGACATTTCAATGCAAAAGAAGGACAATGGAGAGGAAAATCCATTGGGAACAGGAAATAAAAGACTCAAAACTTCAGCAATATAACAGTCGACATAGGTACCAGAAGTCAATAAAGTGTTGGTGACACTTCAGGAAATTAGTGATTGTGGAGACAATGACCGTGAAATAGCAATTAGATCTGGGTATCTTTTGAAGAAAAACAAGAAAACAGGAGAAAGGAGATGCACTATAGTGATCCACAGGCGGATTTCTAAGCACAGGAGGCACAAATAGAATGAAGAAATCAACATCTGCATACATAGCTTGGAGGGTAGTTGCTTACTTAAGCTAAAAAATTCATGACACTGAGAATCATGACCAAAAGAAAAAAGAGCATGTGAAATTAAAAGAAGTAAGCAGGCACTGCTGGCACCAAAACCTGTTTCCATCAGAAAAAGTGATAAAGAAGTGTGTCATGCCACATCTTTGGCAACTTTTTGCCTTAGAAAAAGGCATTTTCCATTGTCTCAAACCTTTTTCCCTTGGAAATGTGTACATTGGAAATAGCATGACACACTTCTTTGTCACTTTTTCTGATGGAAACAGGTTCTGGTGCCAGCAGTGAAGTAAAAGTGGAATGGGTGCCGAACGTGGTTAAAAACAATGAGTGGTGCATCTCATTCATAGAGACAGGAAAGCTAAGAGAATCAAGAAGGCACAGACACTGTGCTCACATTCAATGCAGGATCGAAAACAGTCGCAACCAACAACAATGCTCATGAAAGAGAAGAAGTTAAAACCAAAGAAAAAAAAAAAGAGAAACTTCCACCGGGTGAAATGTCACGTGATCAAATGCAAGATACAAAAAAGTCAATAGTACGAAAGTAGCAGGAACTATCCCCTAAGCTGGAGGAGGAGGAATCTGTTTTTATTTTCTACAAGGACTATTTTTAGTTAACATACGTCTTGAGCTATTCTGTCCTAGACCCTGCAGTATGGCGAGGGTGTGGTAATTATGGACACTTCCAGTAGGTACTCCGGCCTGATGCTTTTTCAGGCATGCCGGTTACGCCTCATAGCCACTTTACTACAATTTGATCCTAAACTGGGTTCATACTACTTCCCACATTAAGTTCCCTGCCCATCTGCCGCTAACGTGCCATCCCAATTTCTAAACTCTGCTACTCTCGGCAATGCTTGCCGGTGCCTGGTTGGTGTAGGCATTACCCAATCGCCACAGCCATGGCTCCCTATAAGCCAGACATCCGGTAAGGGTATCACGACAAACCCCCCCCCTGCACCCGGATGGTATTCTTCGGAGATCGATCCCAAGATTCGGAACCTGCGACGGTATGTGACAGCATGGGTGATCTGGTGACAGACCTGCCGCAGGCTGATTAAGCCCTAAGCAGCTGATCAAACCATCTCAAACCCCGACCTCAACAGCCGTGCCGTTACATCCGATGGACCACACATTATGTCGGCAGCCTGATCGAACTATTGACACCTATTTTTCCCACCCACCCATACTAGGACACGCTTGGTTAACGGGCCTATCCCTCCCAATTGCCATATTTGGTATTTCCCAG
>JAGGAT010000333.1:0-37311 GCA_017657195.1 Termitomyces sp. T70a
TTACTTCTATTACTTATACATACACTAATATACTTTGGATCTCCCTTTGCCAGCTGTGTGACTGAGCCATAGCTTCCAAAGGTCGCCCTTACACTGGCAAACATAGACTTGTGGCACTAGTGGTTTGGGCATGCTAGCATCCAGAGCATCAGAAACTTTGAGTCAAAAGGCCTGGTTGATAGTCTTACTATCAAAGGCAACAAAAGCATGAAAAGCCTCTGTGAGGACTGCATTTATGGAAAGCATGCTGCTTGCCCATACGACATAATGGTTGAGCCAGAATCTGCCCCCAATGAGTGTGTCCACATTGATATATAGGGGTCTGTGTCAGTTGCATCACTGAGTGGTGCCTACTAAATGATGCTTGCAGCTGATGGAGGCACGTCATGCCTCACTAGCTATTTCTTCTCCTAAAAAGACTCTGAATCTACTCTCACAGCCTTCAAGTCATACCATGCTGAGTCAGAACGTCATACTAGAAAGAAACTGCAGATGGTAAGGGTTGATGCTGGACATGAGTGAGTCAATGCAGACTGGATTGCTTACTGTGATACAAATGGAATTTATATGAATATTACTGTGCTCTATGCCTACACTCAAAATGGCCTTGCCAAGCATAGCATTTATATAGTGGTGGAAGGTATCAGATGCTTGCTGGCAGAGAGTGGGCTTTCCAAGTCTCTCTGGGCCAAGGTAGCTGCCTCACAGATTATCATGCAGAACCTGATTCTATCATTATATCACCTGGACCATGTCCCTGAGGAGTTTTGGAGTAGGAAGAGGCAAAAAGTTGACTTCCTCCATCCTTTCAGCTGCATGGCTTTTGCAAAGGTTCCTGAGGAGCTTGTGCAATCCAAGCTCAATCCAAGGTCTGTAAAGTATATCCTTGTTGGATACTGCAATAACAGGTATTGTTCATATGACTGAGGCACATGATCAATTGTCACATCATGTGACATGATCTTTGACAAGAGTTCAGGTCACTGCTTGCTCCTCACAATAAATAATGACTATAGCCTACTTGCTAAGGCTACACCAGTTTCAAATCCAGCAGTTTCAGGCATACTCACCACTAGATAGCTAGTTGCCTTGTATATCTGCAACACTGACCTTTCCTTGCACAACCCTGGGCTAATCAACACCATGCCTGGCATGCCTAGTACTAATCCCTCCATTTTGACCACTTATGTGCCACTCAGAGATTCTACCAGTGTACTTGCTCTGCTGAGATGCTCTGAATGCATTGTGACATGCATGCATGGGCATGAAGAATCTCAGGTCCTGGGATCTTTTCTCACAGAGGATGCAGACACTTTTGCTTTCCTTGCCTTGCTCAGAGCCCCTGACAACACTGAGGACAACTATGTGCCTGCATACTATGGCAAGGTGATGTGATGATCAGACCTTTGGATGTTGCCCATGGAGCAAGAGTTGGAGATTCTGAGCTAGAAAGGGGTCTTCAAACTCATCTTGCAGGAGGAGGTTGATGAGCTTCTAGTCTAGCTCAATGCATTTTAAGCCTTTCATGCACCATTTAGCACTAGACCAAGGCAGCAAGACTCCAGCATCCCCTACTGACAAATCTCCTGTCTAGTACCATTGCCTCCTTGCATCCAAGTAAGATACTTACAAGCCACAGCAAGATACCCACATGCCAGCTAGCCTTGCTGCCTGCTCCACAGCAAGTCATGGGCACCACCAGCTTGCTGGCTCCCCTTTCCATGAGGCATGCTTCCATGAGGACCAAACTTGACACATCTTGATTACATGACACATCATGCCCTCTATCTGCACATGCCATTCCTTATCAAACCTTGATGTCTGATGGACATTATGCTACTATTCTTGCATCTCACCTCCACACTCTGCCAGTAGTTGCTGCCACCAGCAGCAAATCACTGCTGGCCTTACTTTCCTTTTCAAGTCTAATTCCAACTATGCCTGCTTTTAACTTAATGATGACAGCTGACTAACAGCTGGCACTTTCTGTCACCACCCTTATGTGCCACATTACAATTTAGCACCCACCTTCGCCATGACCCTGTCACAAGACTGATGTCTTGCACATTACCTGGTGGCACACCTTAGCTAGCTGCCTGCATGATTATTCCTGAGTAGCATTTACCTTCATTATAGTATTATTAATGGACCTTTACTTACATTTTCATTAGTGGCAACTATTAGAATTGTTGCTGACCCTTCACTAAGTTGCCACCTTCACTTACGATAAAGACTTTACCTTTTGTTAGTAGGAAATCATCCAATTGCACTGAGCACCTTTTGCCCCACAGTTCAGATCTTTAAGTCTACTTGAGGCACTAAGCAATTAGTAGCCTCACTTCTTTTTGTCCATGCTAAAGCTCTTAGTGCCTTCATTGCTCTACATCTTAACAGTACCATATGGGTACATCTTCATTGCTGGTGCCAATACTTGCCACCTTGTGCTCTCAACATACATGCTTAGCAACAATGGCTAGATATTAGAAACTTCGTAAGCTTATTGCATTCTATCTACCATTCTCCAACTTTTTACCGCTGATGCGCCCAAAATTTTGCTAAATGCTGTCTTAGTAAGCTGCACTTAGCCTTGTTTCGTGTTGGGCTCGTGAAGTGTAGAGGGAGTCCCGGGCAGGTCCCAGTTACTCAATCCTATAGTGTGAGGTAAGGTGGCAAGGATGTTGCCGTCGGTGGACGGCAGGCAGTAAGAGTTCAAGGAGTATGGGAGATGTGGCGTGATAAGCTTTCAAAGCTTCGAATCTTTACTGTTGGTGCTAAGAGGCGGCAAGCGTTGGCGCTAACAATGAAGGTGTACTTGTGTAGTACCATTCAAGACGTGGAACGAAGGCCGCACAGAGAACCTTTGTCGGAGATGGAGAAAGGCAGAGTCGCTAATTGCTTAGCGCCTCAAGCGAGCTCTTAGAGATCTGAACTTTGGCGTGAAGGTGCTGGGTGCAATTTGATGGTTCTCTACTGACAAATGGTAAGGTATTTATAGTAAGTAATGGCAGCAACTTAGTGAAGGGTCGGCAATGACTCTAATAGTCGCCGCTAATGAAATGTAAGTGAAAGGTCTGCTAATAAGACTATAAAGAAGGTAAATAATACTCAGGGAGCGTCATGCAGGCGGTTAGCTTGGGCGTGCTGCCACATAATGTGCAGGGCGTCAATCAAAGTCTTGACAAGAGTGGGCGCTAAATTGTAATGTGGTGTGTGGTGGCGGTGACTGAAAGTGCCAGCTGTTGATCATCTGTCATCATTGGGTCAAATATGGACATATTCTGACTTGAAGAAGAAGGCCAAGCCGGCGGTGATCTGCTGATGCCGGCGGAGAGTGCCAGCGAAGTGTGGAGCCTGTATGCAGGGGTGATGGCGTGGTTTTCATTAATCATCCCGGTGGGGCAGCACGTGCAGGTAGGGGTCGTGATGCATCACGTGACTGGGACACGTCGAGTTTGGAGGTAGTGGGATGCTCCTCATGGAGAGGAGAGCCTGCAAGCTGGTGATGTCCGTGACTTCCTGCAGAGCAGGCGGCAAGGCTAACTGTCATGTGCGTAGTTTTACCGTTGCCTGTAGATGTTGTAGTTGGCTGCAAGGATGCATCAGTGCTGCATGGGGAACTTGCTCATAGGGGGCTGCTGGGGTCTTGCCGCCTTGGGTCAGTACTAGTGCGTTAAAGGCTTAAAATGCACTGGGCCAAACCGGGAGCTCATCAACGTCTTCCACATCCCTTGAAGGTCTGCGGTGCCTTTGGTACCAATGGAAAGGAAGGGAGAGTGGAATTGATGGAATTTATTAAGCTTTCAGTTGTATTGCCTTGTGCCAGATGGCATTCCAAATTGCAAGTTTTTGTTGTGTGTCCGAATTTACATGCAGACTTGATTCTTGGTTTGAACTTCTTGAAGAAGAACAACATTGTAATATGCCCTGCAAACCAGATGTTGGTCTACATCAAATTGGGTTTTAATCTTCTTCATCCTCCTGCTGTAAGTAAAATTGCAAGCAACAGGCCACATCAAAGAAGTCTCCATGAAAAGAAGGCCAAGCTGGATGAGTGTGACCATGACTGCATCTTTCACAGGGAGGGAGAGCAACAACAGAAAGAGATTTATTTCAAACTCAATGCCTTCTTTGTGCATAACTCGTCAAAGTTTTCCCACTTGAAAGAACACACACATACAGGGAAATCATTTTTGCTGGGGTTAGTCAAGTCTCAGATTGAGTCTTTGGCCTTTTAGGAAACATTGAAAGCTATGGACACAAGGGTTAAGAAGCGTTATGAGGCGCAGTTTCCCTTGGATATTCCACATGCCAGTGAATTACCAACAAATGTGTACCACTACATTCAAGTGCGGCCTTTATCCAGGATCACTGTGGCCCACTCTTACTCATGTCCTTGGAAGTATAGGAGTAAATGGAAGTCTCTAATTGATCAACACGCAGCAGCTGGTCATATTCACCCATCATCTTCACAATATGCTTCGCTGTCTTTTATCATTCCAAAGACAGACCCTGCAGTTCCACCGAGATGGGTTAATGATTACTGGAAATTAAACTCTCACACCATTCCTAATAATTACCCATTACCACAAATTGATGACATTCTTGCCAATTGCACACATTCAGGGACTGTTTTTGGGGGAAAATTGACTTGACAAATGCCTTTTTTCAAACATTGATGCACCCTGATGATGTGAAATATACAGCAACATTAACCCCGTTTGGATTGTATGAGTGGATTGTTATGCTAATGGGTCTTTGAAATGCTCCTGCGACGCAATAGCGCCAGGTTGCCTTGGCGTTAAAGGAATATATCAGCAAGTTCTATCATGTTTACCTTGACAACATTATTATTTGGTCTCATTTGCTGGAGGAACATGACAAGTTGGTTTGCAAGATAGTGGAGGCCTTAAAGGTCACATGTTGATGAGCTCCTGATTTGGCCCAACGCATTTTAAGCCTTTAATGCACCAGTACTGACCCAAGGCAGCAAGACCCCAGCAGCCCCCTACAAGCAAGTCCCCCACGCAGCACCAATGCATCCTCACAGCCAACTACAACATCTACAGACAACAGTAAAACTACTCACGTGACAGTCAGCCTTGCTGCCTGCCCCACAGGAAGTTGTGGACATCACCAGCTTGCAGGCTCTCCTCTCCATGAGGAGCATCCCACTACCTCCAAACTTGATGCGTCCTGGTCACGTAACGCATCACAACCCCTACCTGCATGTGCTGCCCCCACCAGGATGATTAATGAAAATCACGCTATCACCCCTGCATACAGGCTCCACACTCCGCTGGCACTCCCTGCCACCATTGGCAGATCACCGCCAGCTCAGCCTTCCTCTTCAAGTCAGAATATGTCCATATTTGACTCAATGGTGACAGATGATTAACAGCTGGCACTTTCAGTCACCGCTGCCACATGCCACATTACAATTTAGCGCCCACCCTTGTCAAGACTTTGATTGATGCCCTGCATGTTATGTGGCGGCACACCCAAGCTAACCGCTCGCATGACGCTCCCTGGATATTATTTACCTTCTTTATAGTCTTATTATTGGACCTTTCACTTACATTTTATTAGTGGCAACTATTAGAGTCATTGCTGACCCTTCACTAAGTCGCCGCCGTCACTTACTATAAATACCTTACCATTTGTCAGTAGAGAATCATTGAATTGCACCCAGCACCTTTATGCCCAAGTCCAGATCTCTAAGAGCTCGCTCGAGGTGCTAAGCAATTAGCGACTCTGCCTTTCTCCATCTCCAACAATAGTTCTCAGTGCGGCCTTTGTTCCACGTCTTGAATGGTACTATACAAGTACACCTTCGTCATTGGTGCCAACACTTGCCACCTCTTAGCGCCAACAGTAAAGATTAGAAGCTTCATAAGCTTATTACATATTGTCTACCATCCTTCTTGAACTCTTACCACCTGCCGTCAATCGACGGCAACATCCTTGCCACTTCACATCACACTCTAGGATCAAGTAACTGGGACCTGCCCAGGACTCCCTCAACACTTTGCAAGCCCAACGCAAAACAAGGCTAAGTGCAGCTTACTAAGAAAGCATTTAGCTAAATTTTGGGTGCATCAACATCTATTTTGTTTACTCAGGAAGAGCAACTTGTTTTGCATGGAGATTGATTTCCTGGGTCATCATATTTCTGAGCAGGGTATTGAAGCAGATTCAAAGAAGGTTGAGAGGATCTTACACTGGCCCCAACCATGGTGCACTAAACATGTTCATTAATTTTTGGGTTTGGTGCAGTATATTGCAGTTTTCTTGCCAGCCTTGATGGAGCACATGTCCATTCTGACTCCTTTGACAAAGAAGGAATTTAATGCTGGCCTGCCCATCTGGACGGATGATCATCAGCATGCATTTGATGGCATTAAGGAGCTTGTGGTGGGGAGAGACTGTTTGACAACAATTGACCATGAAAATCCTGGTGACAATCACATTTTTGTGATGTGCAATGCTAGTAAATGCTGGACTGGTGCTGTTTTGTCTTTTGGAAAAACTTGGGAAACCTCATGTTCTGTTGCATTCAAATCATGTCAAATGACAGCTGCAGAAAAGAACTATCTGACACATGAACATGAGATGCTTGCCATTGTTCATGCACTGTGTAAATGGTGAATGGATTTGTTGGGTTCCCATTTTCAGGTCTACATGGATCACAAGACCTTGCAAAATTTTGACATGCAGAAAGACTTGTCAAAAAGGCAGGCCAGGTGGATTGAATACCTGTCTCAATTTGATTATGACATTACTTACATTTCTGGGGAGGCAAACTCCGTTGCTGATGCCTTATCAAGAATTCCCAAATCTGGGGATGACTTTTGTGTCAGTTTACTTCTGTTACTTGAATGGGATGATACCACACTTGTGGATATTTGGGAGGGTTATCTTTGAGACAACTTTACAAAAAAGATTTTGGGTGATCTTCAAGCAGGTTTTCCTGTGCCAAATGTGTCTGAAAAGAATGGATTGTTATTCATGGATAGCCGTCTTCTCATTTCCAAGTTTAAAAGCTTGCATGAAAATCTCTTTAGGGTGGATCATGACAACCTTGGTCATTTCAGGGCAGACAAGTCTTACACGGCATTACGAGACTCTTATTATTAGCCTGGGATGTGACATGATTTGGTGAAGGGTTATGTTCCTTCCAGTATTGACTGTCAACATAATAAAGGGAATACTAAATGACCGATGGGACCCTTGCATCCACTACCAGTTCTGGACAGCTGTTTTTGTTTGGTCATGCTAGATTTTGTTGGGCCACTGCCACTGAAAGATGGTTTTGACCAGTTTGTGTCTATGACTTGCAAGGCAGGTGCTGAGGTCCGCATTGCTCCATGTAAGTTGATGCAGACAGGCAAAGAATTTGCAAGGATTTTCTTCCACAAATGGTACTGTGAGAATGGACTCCCATCTGAGATCATTATGGATTGCAATTCACTCTTCACGTTGGCTTTTTGGAAGACCTTGATGGCTTTGACTGGCATTAAGCACAAAATGTTGAGTTCATTTCATCCTGAAATGGATAGTGCATTTGAGCGCACCAATAAGATGGTCATCCAATGTCTACATTATCATGTTGACCATCTTTAGAAAGGTTGGGTGCAGGCCTTACCTTGAATTCATTTTGCGGTGATGAATACAGTAAACTCCTCCCCAGGGTTTTCTCCTTTTCAGCTGAAGTCCGCGTTTTCTCCCTGTTGACTTCTGCCCTTTGAGATGGACACGAGTTCAAATTGTTCTGCTGATGACTTAGCATTCAAGGTTGTGCAGGACATTGAAAACAACTTTTTGGAAGCTTGGGATAACTTGTTATCCATGAAAATTTCACAAGCTCATGGTGCAAATTGTCACTGGTCTCTGAAGGTCGTATATCAAATTGGAAATAGAGTCATGTTGGCTATGACTAATAGGTGATGAGAGTTCATGCAAAAAAAGGATGGTTGTCTGGCTAAATTCATGCCATGGAGGGACGGCCCTTATACAGTGCTCGAGGCATTTCCTGATTGTTCTGAGTATGTTCTGGACCTTCCAGCTAGCATGAAGATTTCAAACCATTTTCATTCATCCCTTTTGTCTCCTCATCAGCCAAATGACAACATCTTGTTCCCTTCCAAACATTTCAAAATGCCTGGTCCAATAGTCACTGACAATGGTCAGGAGGAGTACTTCATTGACTGTATATTAGATCAGCGTAAATGTGGGAGGGGTCTGCAATACTTAGTTTGTTGGCATAGTTATGGACCTGACCATGATGAGTAGAAGTCAAGTAGAGAGATGGCAGATACAGCAGCATTGGAGGAGTGGGAGAGGTTGAGGGGTCCATCTTGATTGAAAAATTTTAGTTGAAGGGTGAGTGTAAGCATGCTGCTTACAAACGGCTCAAATAGGAAAAGAGATGCCCTGAATAGAAGAAGAGGGGTGATTGGACAATTGATTCTGAGCAGGATCGTAAGTATGAAAAGATTTATATAGAGGACTAAAGTGTAGAAAGAAGGTAGACGAGATTTAATCGAACCACCTTTTGTTATTCTGTACCCACGTGTTTTTCCTCTAGTGAAGAAGAGCAAGGTGCTCTCTTACACAGATGCAGGCAAGAGTCAGGCAAGGGGCAGGTAAGGCAAGCAGAGGGTTGGACGTCGCTAGGAAAGCTTATAGTTGAGTCAGTGGATAGGCCAGGAGAATGCTGCTATTGTTCAGCCTGGGGATATGCTATCCACAGGCTGCCTATATATACTACATTGGTGGCTGTACAGTTACTAATACTATTTGACTAAGCAGGCTCTGGTATGTAATGGAGTATGACTAACAACAATCAATGCTGAGTAAGGTCCATGCATATAACTCATTAAGGCTGACTACTAGAAGACAGAAGAGGATAGGATGGGCTGAGTGGTTGTTTGGATGTGCTAAGAGTGGGCGCATTGTCATACTAAGCTTGGAATAGGGTTGGACACAGTCTGGAGACCGGTCCCCTTACAGTCCACAATCAAGCTGTCTATACCATGTTGGCAGATGTCACTAAGCAATTTCAAGCACCAAGGTGAAATGCCAAGCTGTTTGTCATGTATAATCTTCATCATTCTATGCTGCTAAGGGCTGCCATCGCTAAAGAACATCAGTTCTTATCATTTTGATGCCATCTGTCACTTGTCAATCTATCTATCACTGGCACTATCATTGATGGGAGAAGTTTGCCACCATGCATGGCCATTGGATGCTGCCTAGAATGGTTTAATTGTGTGTGCCAGAGTGACTTCTCTTCCCATGACCTCCATTTGTGACCTGCCTAAGTGTCATACTGCATAGTTGGTATGCCTAGCCCAAATAGAGGCTTATCAGCAGACTACAGCAGGGATTTGAATACAAGAAGATCAATGGGGGGGTATGTATTCATGATGTCTGGGTGAGCTGTATCTTGGAGCTCAAAGAGACAGCATACTGTTGCGTTGTCAACCACTGAGGCTGAGTATATGGCACTCACATGGGGTGCCTAGCAGGGGCTCTGGATGCACAACTTCTTGTTGGAAATCAATTTTGGACAGGCACTCCCCATCATTCTCAATGCAGATAATCATTCATCTATAGCCCTAGCCAAGTCGACAAAAAGACACATGCATGCTAAGCACATTGACATTTGACAACACTATATACATGAGTGAGTGTTGGAAGGAGACATCAAAATACAGCTAGTGGCATCAACAGAAAATCTTGCTGACCTATCCATCAAGTCACTCAGATGGAGTGCACATGACTATCTCATTGGAAAGTTGGAATTTAGGGCTCACTGGTGAATGAGTCATCTGGAGAAGTGTTGAGGGATATGTCTCATCACTCACCACCATAAAAGGTTTGGTCTGATTGATCACTACGGACAAACTAGCTAAACCATGCCATGCCACCAGTTGGGTGGCACAAGCTTTTATTTTATTCCATTATCAAATTTTTATTAAAATTCTAGGTGTAAATCATTTAAAATTTTTTGCCACCCTCAGCCATTTCATCACATTCTGTAGAACAACTGAGAGTGAGTTTTCATATTGCTTAATACTTTGCATGCTTTTACTCACTTAAAATTAGTCTACTTACTCATTGTACTCTACAAGTCAATTCAGCTATTTCATCACATTCTGTAAAACAACTGAGGTTTACTTACTCATCATACTCTATACTGGGCAGTACAAAATAACCCATCAGATCCAAAAGACATGTTGGAGAAACATTTTAGAGTAAATAACTCACCTGCAAATGGACCATTGTTTACCTACAAAAATAAAAAAGGAAAGCTGACTCTGTTAACAAAAAAAAATTCTTAGAAGTACTTTCAAGAGCAGCTAAAGCAGCTAACCTAGAACCTCTACAAGGTTATGGAATCCATATTGAAGGCACACTAGAGTACCTCATGAGAGGAGTACCTTTTGAAGCCATGAAGGCAATCATTCACTGGTCCAGCAATGTGTTCTACAGATATCTATCCAAACATGAGCAGATCTTTGCCCCCTACTTACAAGCAATACCCTCCTTACATGAGTCCTTCTTAAGATTGACTCTTGCATCCTGGAGGTAGATGAACAATCTTGGTGAGTTCAACATCTCACACTGTATCTCACATATGAAGCCATGCTATGCTAAGGTGGGAATTGCAAGTGATACCAGCCCGATGCATTGTGGACTCCTAGTCTCCAAGGGAGAATTGTGGCTAACTTACTTTTGGGTCAGGTCCAACCATCTTTTGTCATAAAGTTTTTCTTGTTGCAAGGGTTCAGAGTATCCCACAGTGGGTCTCACCCATTTTCCAATAAGCAGTAAACTAGTTGTCATATCATTGTATAGAATATCAGGTAACAAAAGCTAAGGCTAAACACAAGCAGTGAAGTCAAAGGTTTTGTAATCGCAGCGTGATAATAACGGTGAGGTCACACAAGAGTAAGAGTCTTTGCACAAGAGAGAACAGTTGTAAGCTCTACAATTGGGAAGAACTGACTACTCAACGCAAGTAGTCCTAGCTTATATACTCATAGCAGCTATTTGAGATATATGGTTAACAGGCAGGTACTAAGGGGTGACAAGTAAACAAAGAATGTTCCGAAGAGGTGTGGACTGGTCATGGTCATTACAGATATTTGTTTCTGTATTCAAAAGCATATATTCCAACTGTACAGTTTGTCACTGTATTTTCTCCTCACTTTTCCTCTGTGCAATCACATTGAGTTATATGGGACAGATGCACCCACAATCCCTCTCCAACAACCTGTACAAAGTTGCACCAGGAAAGAGGCATGCTTGCATGGAAGCCTGAAGTCGGATGCTTCTTGACTTTTGACTACTATCATCCCTTCTGGGGTTCTGGTCAGTCTCTAAGTTTAGCTAGCAATAATCAAGTCTACCTGTGCAACTGCGCAACTGGCACACATCTTTGGCCCAACAAGCCAACTACCCTCCCTAATATTACCTCCAACCATGGTAAACACCCGCAGAGAATGACTGCAGCTGCCAGACACTTGTCCAGGCAGCTGCCCAGTGGTTTCAGCCCCCTGGACACCCCCCCAAACCTGACAGCTACTGACCCATGCCAACGTAGGAGCGCTCCTCAGTGGCGACAATGGCCCAGTGAAATTAGCCAACAATGCTAGGCACTGGATGGAAACAAAAGGGTGGATCCTTGCTAGGGAACTGTACAACCACACAAAGCTTGTCTGCATGTTAATGACTGCAGCCTTGGTCACTAGAGGAACCCGTCTCAACTCCGATGCACAAAACGCAGTCCTAGCAGTCGCTTTCCTGCTGGAGGATGACATCAATAATCAGTCGGCTGAAGCTATAGCACAAGTCGTTGCAGCTAAGGTCCTCAGCCACATCAGGGATGCCACAGCCAGTCTGACAACCTTGTCTGAGTTTGTCTCTGCCACCAGCACCTCCCAAGCCAAGACTACTGTAGCCCTCAGAGAGGTATTTGAGTAGATCACGCTGGCCACACGCTCTCTATATGAAACAGCCACTAAGATGAGCTCCCTTCCTGACCATCCACACATGGTCCCCTGCCCCCCCATGTGGGCAGGGGTCACAGCAACTAACCAGCCTTCAGCCCCACCCCAGATCCCAGCAAGCTTCAACTCTGATCTGTCTACACAACACACCTGCCTCCAGCAGAGACTCCTTAGAGATGCCAAGACTGTGCTGGTTGAAGTCAAACTCAGGGACCCCTTGGCCCCCCAGGACCGCTCCCTCCATGGCAACCATGAGCTATGTGTGCAGGTCAACAAACACCTTGCCAAAGTCAACAAAGCCATGAGTGACCTGATGGCAGGTGATGAGTTGCTGACCCTGTCCTTAACAGAGCCCACCTGGATCCAAGGCATTGCGGTGCTGGCATGTGGGGCTTACCTGCTAGAATTTGAATGGCAGACTCTGCTGAATGATTCCAAGGTTATGCTCAAGACCCTGACTGGGAGGTGGCAACAGCTAGCTTTGGATCCACAGCTAAGGTTATAGATAAAGCCCACAGCCTAATTGTATGCTTTGTTCCTTGCAAGGGTGAGTTTGACCCCTCCAGCCCAATGGACCTGACTGCTTTTGAGAATGAAAACAACCTCCCAGCAGATTCAGTTATGGCAGTGACATGGCTCAAGAAGGCCAAGAACAGGTGGCATCACAGACTCTGGCCTCCATCAAAATGTTGTGTAAAACCACAGAATCTGCCAACATTCTCCTTTGTGAGCGTATCTTCATAGCTGGACATCGTGTAATTATCTGGAAGGACTTCAAGGAACCCATGTGCTGCAACAGATGCCATGAGTTTGGACATCTCAGAGCTAAGTGCACCAACTCTGCCTGTTGTGCCCATTGCTCTAGTGATACCCACTAGGCCCAGGACTGCTCAAGTAACTCCCATGCCAGATGCACCTCCTGTGGCGACAACTCCTCGCATGCGAGCACCTCCAGAAACTGTCTAGAGTTTGTGAAACACTGCCACAAGCTTGACGCCTGCTACTCAGAAAACAGTATGCCTTACTTCCCAACTGGAGACCCAGCCACCTGGGTACTAAATCCAAAGAAGAGCTCTACTGCTCCACCCAATGCAATGCTAGTGATTGTCCATGCATTGTCAGTGGTTCCAACACCCAGTTTATGCTACTAGGCCTCCCTGCTAGACTTTGTCTGCCCAAGTGCCTGTGCCCCCCAGACTCCCAGCCCTCTTGAATGAGTCAAGACCTTGGAGCCCTGCAGCGCATAAGGGTCTGGCAGCAAAATGTGCAGAAGTCTGACGTTGCTCAAGCAGCCATGCTCAATGCTGCCAACCCAGATGACTGGGACATCCTAGCCCTGCAGGAGCCTTTCCTCGACAGGCTGAGCAAGACAAGAGCTGTCAGGGGACTCCCCTTCCCTTTTCTTTCCTCTGTTATATCTATTCTCTCTGGTGTTCCTATACTTACATTATTCCATTGATTACTTACTTTTAGTCCGGAGTGGCTAACACAGCCACCGGACATGTGACTTATGTTTATTTTCTTGGACTCTGGCAGAGGGATCTTCAGACTTGTTCTCTTTGAATTCCCCTCTGCCAGGTAATTTACCTACTTACAATCTCTGTTATATCTACCTTCTAATATACTTTGGATTCCCCTCTGCCAGTTGTGTGATTAGCTGCAACCTCTGGAGGTTGCCCTTACAAGAGCCTCCTCTTGCTGGGGAGTACACTATCCTCCGACCCACCGCCTAGATGGCTGTGACTGCCCCCGCTCCATCCTCTTGATCAACTCCAACATTCCTTTGGACTCTTACTCCTTCCTTGAAGTGATGTCCCCTGACATCACTGCCATCTGTGTTCAAGAAGCCCATGGCTTGCTGATCCTTTTTAACATTTACAATGACTGCCTTAATGACAACAGTCTGTCCACTCTTTCTACCTTCTTGCATGCTAACACACCCTCAGCCCACCCACCGGATTACACCACTATGCTATGGCTAGGCAATTTTAATCGCTATCACCCAATGTGGGAGTCAGTTGAGAACTGTCACCTTAACTCCTCCAAGGAGGATCTGAGGGTCCTTTTCCAATTGCTCAGCATGCATGACATGGAGCTCGCACTCCCGCTGGGGCTCCCCATGCTCCAGACAGTGGCTGATCAATGGACCAGGCCAGATAACATCTAGTGCAATCATGGTTGCTCTGATAAGATTGTCTCATGCAACGTAGTGCTAGTGCTGTCACTGCACCCCCCCCCTTGCAGATCATCTGCTGGTGGTCACAGTGATTGACCTACTGGTTTAGCGCTCCATGCCTGCACCTTCCAGAGACTTTTGGCACATAGACTGGGCAGCGTTCAACAATGCTCTCAAGGAGAAGTTGACCCCCCTCTCCCCTGCAAGCTGCATCCACTCAGCAGAGGAGTTCCACCAAAGAGTAATGATGCTGACAGCATCTATTCAGGGGGTGATTGAAGATGATTCTATTGTTTCCACTTGCTCCCCATGCCCTTTTACCAAGTGGTGGTGGAATGAAGAGCTGACGGCTCTCAAGAGGGAGCGGAACCATGCTAATACCCTAGCCTACAGGTTCCGTGACATTGTGGGACATCCAGCCAAGGCAAAGGCCAACAGGCTCTTGCAGCTCATGGCACAGAAAATTTGTGACGCCAAAGTTCAGCACTGGGAAGAATGGTTGGAGCACATCAATGCCAGGCAGATTTACATGGCCAACAAGTACATTGTCAGCGAGCCCTCTGACTTCTCCAGTGCTAGAGTGCCAGAGCTCAAGGCAGTTGCTGATGGCATGGAAATTTCCGCGGTTTTGAATGGTGATAAAGCACGTGTACTAGCTGAGTCCTTCTTTCCATCACCTCCCCCCTCCCCCATTATCCCATGCACGGCATACCCCCACCCCCTGCCAGATATACACTTCTTCAACTACAAATGCATACATGATGGCCTAGCTGGTCTATGGCCCTTTAAGGTGCCAGGTCCTGACAGGATCCCAAATGTTGTCCTAAAGAAATGCGCTGACACCCTTGTCCCCCCATCTCGCCTACATTTTCCGGGCAGTACTAGAACTTGATGTCTACCACAACAGCTGGTTAACATTGACCACACTTGTTCTGTGTAAACCGGGCAAGCCAGCTTACAACATGGTAAAGGCCTACCAGCCCATTGGGCTCCTCAACACAATTGGAAAGCTCTTGTCTACCATTAGTGCAGCTGACTTGTCTTTTCTAGCCAAAAAACACATGATGCTACCAGTTGGGCAGTTCGGTGGCAGACCTGGGTGCAATACGACCAATGCAATGCACTCAGTGGTCAGTAGGATCAAGAATGCCTGGCATGTGGGTAAGGTCGCCTCGGCGCCCTTCCTGAATGTTCAGGGCACCTTTCTAAACACTGGCCATAAACACCTACTTCACAACATGAGAGAGTGTGTGGTCCCAGCGTGCTACCTTCAGTTAATCTAGAGGATGCTCACAGGCCATACTACAAGACTCAAATTTGACAATTTTATCTTGGACTCCCTTGAAGTCCTGACAGGCACCACACAGGGCTGCCTGCTCTCAATGATTCTGTATGCCTTTTACAATGCGCTGCTCATACTGACGGCTACACCAGCAGCTAAATCTGAGTTTTCTTATGGTTTTGTTGACAATTCCATGTTTCTTGTAGTGGCAGGAACTCTTGAGGAAACTCTGACATTCTTGCTGACATGATGCAGTGCACAGACAGTGGATTTGACTGGTCTACCTCCCACAGCTTGCCCTTTGAGCTCTCAAAGCTGGTGCTTATGGACTTCTTGAGGAGACCCCATCCAAATGCAGCTGAGAGCCTTGTCCTGCAAAGGGCTAATCCTGACAGCTTGCTGTTCATGCGATAGAACACACACATGCAATGTGTAGCGGCCAAAGCAGCATGGTGGACACTGCAGATCGCAAGGCTATCCCAACTATCAAAGGGAATGCTGGTGCACAGGATGCAGCAGCTCTACAATATGGTGGTGGTCCCTGCAATCACATACGTTTGGTTTACTGCAGTCCATGACTCTCCCTCAGGGGCAAAGAGACTCGGTTCTGTTGTGGCCACCAAGAAGCTCACTCCATTGCAGAGAGCTGCAAAATTGATCATGAGTGCCTTGTACACCACAGCAGGCAACATCCTGGACCTTCACGCTAACCTCCTCCCCATAGACCTGCTGTTCTCAAAAGTGTTGTTCTGTGCCATGGTGCACCTTTCGTCTCTCCCTGTATCTCACCTGCTCTATGCAATTGTTCACAGAGTGGCAAACTGTTTTGTTGCCAGGCACAAATCCCCCCTTCACTACTTATTCCACATGACTGGGGTCATCCTGAACCAAGTTGAGACAATGGCCATGCGCAGATGCCCCAACTATCTCCCCTCATTCTCGCACCACATTGCAAACAACAAGGATGATGCCCTGGTGTCAGCTGCCCCTTTACTCTAGGCAGCCCCGGCAGCTATGTACTGCAACGGTTCAAGTTATTAAGGGGAAGTCGGTGCCTCAGCTGTCCTCTTTGTTGATGGTAGGGAGCAGCAGTCGGCATGCTACCACCTCAGGCCTGACACCAAGCACACGGTCTACAAGGCAGAGATAATAGGTATACTCCTCACTGTTTTCCTGCTTACTGAACTAGGTCATAGGCTCCCAGCCACTGCCATCATTGGCAGCAACAGCCAAGCCTCAATCAAGGCCCTCCTCAACCAATGCCCTCATCTTGGCCACTATCTCCTCAACAAGGTCCGCATGGTGGCCAAACTATTACATGTGAAGTAGGACAGGCTGCTCAGGGTCCAGGAGAGAAAAGCCACATTGTGGAGTGGAGCCCACTGGTCTGACCAATGCAGTAAGGTAATAGACCTGCAGGTCCACTAGACCCCAGGACATGTCAATTTTGAACCCAATGAGTGGACTGCCTCGCAAAAAAGGCAGCCAGAGGCTTCTCCAGCAAAGCAAGGCTTTTCCCACCGACACTCCAATGGAAAATCCTACCCTCTAGCATCACAGCAATGAGGCACGCTGCACTCATGTCCCTCCAGTCCTCTTGGAAGCAAAGATGAAAGACTTCACCCAGATACCAGCTTATCCACATGCTGGACCAGTCACTACCCTCCAAACATTGCGTGGACCTAACCAAGACGCTCAGCTGGAGCCATTCAGCTCTTCTCACCCAGCTGCGCACTGGCCACATTGCACTCAACCACCATCTGTTCCACACAATAGTCAGAGACCCCAGTTTGCCAGCACTGTGGAGGCATCATGGTCAAATCTGTGCGACATGTGTTGCTTGTTTGCTCCAACTACCGCCATGAGAGACACAAGCACCTACACTGCATGCTCTGCTGTAAAGCTGAGTCTATGTCCTTCCTCCTCTCTACTGCAGACACCTCAAAACACCTTTTCAAATTCATACATGCCACAAGACGCTTCATCTCACTGCCCAGGGCCAGGCCCTGAATACTCAATGCCCTTCATTATTCTATCTACTCTATTCACATGTATCTATTGTCGGCACTAGTCTGTTTCCCTCCCAACCACTCACTTTACTATCATCCCTTTGGATAGGGCCTGCGACTGCACTGCTCGACCCCTCCTGCTGCTCACCTCCATGGGTGGCTCTCATTGCCGCCAAACACACAAGCCACGCATTGCACACCATGAGGCTCTGGTCTTTAGGAGGGGAGCGAGGTCAAAAACAGTGATGGAAAACCAGCCTACTCATTCTCCATGTAGCAGGGGGGGAGGTGCAGACTTCCTTGGCCCTTGTAGCTTAAATAGACCCAGCTGTACCATGTACCATGACACTATGTGCCCGACACGATAATTTTGAATAAAAACAAAAAAAGCTTGGAGTCAAAACCTTATAATTTGGACCCCGTATATAGGGGTCATCAATGGCCATGGTTACGGCTGTAATGAATGCAGCCATAGAGGTCAGATAAAAAGGCTGGAATGGTATGGTATGGTGATATGGAGCCTCAATCGAGGCTGAGGCAAAAGAATGATAATTCAGGTCCTAATAAAATACATGTAGTATAAATGCTGAAAACTTGTAAGCAAGCATGTAGAGAAAAAGCCAAAAATGGTAGGCTGGACTTGCCTCAGTACCATACCCTGACGACGACACCCAAAGCCATGCCAGCAAAGCCCACAGGAAGCAAAGAGAAGCATCTCATTGGTAACAGCCAACGATGCTGTGGGACTGATATGAGATCATTTGATGGGTGATCAAGTGATCATGATTTGAGGTCGTTGATCGCAGATTTTGATCCAGAACCATTGATCTGGATCAAACAATCAAACTTTTGTCAACTCAGCACCTATTCCTGCCAAAACAAAGCACTCTGCACGCGCTCTCCTCTCACCCTCAATGACTAAACCTCCAGCAAGGCAAACGGTTGGAACAAAGGCAAAACGAGGAAGAAGGACAAGGGGGTAGAAGTGGAGATAGGGCCAGAAGAGGGAAGAAATGACGTAGAAGAATTAAAACATTCAAAACCACGGAACCAGGTGATACCCGTGAACAAAGCACAGCTCACCACCCACAACTATACGGCGGAATCACGCAACCAGAACGATGGTCCGTGCACAACGGAACAGGTATAAAAAGAGAAGTTTTTGGGGACACCGGGCAAGGAATCTGATTGCCACGGCACGGTGTCCCCAGTGAGCGGACTACTTAGGCCTAGGAGCTCTAGATAACTTCGGGTATCTGGTATTAATAGACCAATTGCACCCAATTTTGAGTAAAATTTGAGTTTCTCTTAATTAAAACAATAAAATCTATATTTTGTCACATTTTAAAGTGTGCAATAAGTGCTACTAAAGCTCCACAACACTTGTGAAGTAGCTTTGCCGTAATAAAGTTGACTTTGAATTATTATTTATAAGTCAAGCTACCTACAGCAATAACTACATTTCGCATCAATGGTCACACGTACAAAACAGCCGTAATTTACGGTTAGGGTGCGGAGCCCTAGATGTGCCGTGCATTGCAACGGCCCATAGCATCACGTATGCTATGCTCTCGCCGGACCCAACCTTTGACATTAGGTTATCTACTCTTCAGGCTTTACGGAACCTGTCAAGATCCATCGATAAGGTTCATTGGTGGTATCGAGTTAAACCAATCAACCCTCCCTCATCTAGACTCCTTCAAAATTATGGCAAGTGACATCCCGGCATTTTCCGTGATGCTTCTCCTGCGTCATTCTCTGGACAACTGGTTTGCTCCTCAATGAGTACTGGCAAATTCCAAGTTGCAAGCAACCGCAAACAACGATTGTAGACCTTTCCCTGTACCCTTTTGCTGTCATAGCATTACTCTCCTGCTCACTAATACTGCAGGATTTGCAACGATTATGCACCCCGGCAATTCCACTCTACGTCCGTTCAATAGACTACCTAAGGTATTCACTCTCATCAGAGTCTCTGAGGCTCTCAAACCCCACAAGTAGTGTCTGCTCCCATAGTAAGCTCTTATTATCCCACAATTGCGCCTTGAGCCGTCGGCCATTAGATGCCATTGAGAGAGTCGTAACTATTTTTGTCATAGTCTGTTCCTCATATCATGTCATCAGTGGCGCGGTGACCCCATGATCAACAAGAATGACCCCACTGTCCGCTCGTTACTTTGCCCAGTGCGTCGTCTAAAACTCACCTTCAAGCACCAGATCGCACTCTTATCCATCCGTCTATGGTTACACTTGACCTTTGAAGGTGATCAGTAGGGAAGACAGAGGCTTGTTTGTTTTTGCGCAAGACGAAGACGATCAATTATGATACACCTTTCCAATAAACTCATGCTTCCATCCATCGACGTAGTCACGGTGACTTGCATCGACAGACGCGGCCTTGCGCACGTGCGAGTTCTTTCTGTCTTAGTTCAATTTTCTGGAAGTTACGATGCTTCTGATGTTTGAAGAACTTTTCGTACTCAGGTATTGCTCCTTGTATTGCTTAAATTAACCTCCTGAAAAATCTTAATTGCTAGCTCTATTCAGTTTCGTCACGATTCGCATCATGCCGTTTCGAATTTAGCTTATGGTTCCATGCGAGGAACGAAGGTAATGCATATAAAAATGCTCGCAAACCCTGCTTCTGTCAAACCTCATCATGAAGACTGCGGTTGTTATCCGAGCTCTGTCAACCATCGTAGCAGCGTACGCTTGCAACGACGGACACCACGATCATACCTCTGCTCGTCGCTTGAACGACCCCACCATGATCACACCTCCCTCGCGTCCTCTGGAATGGGGTGACATTAACATCATACATACCACGGATTCTCACGGATGGTTGCTCGGACACCAGAAGTCGAGTTTTCCTGAACCAAACTACAGGTGAGCGAGTAGGAACGGAATGGACAAGAAGCTCTGATTTAAAATTCGATGCGTCGTGAAAAGTGGTGACTTCGGAGAGTTCGCCTCGTTCGTTGCCCACATGAAAGAACTTGCTATTGTGAGTCAATGCAAAATGTCATTGCCTCTTGAAATTTACTGACGCGTACGATTAAACTAGCAAAAGGACGTCGACTTGTTGTTGGTTGACTCTGGTGATCTTCACGACGGTGAGAAGGGGAAAGGCGGTTCGTTCTTCACCTCACTCAAGTTTTTCGTTACCTAGGTACTGGTTTGACTGACGGGTTCCCTCCCGGTGGCATCAATGCCCACAATGTGCGTGATAACGTGTGCAGTCAGAGTAACTGACACTTTTTCCACCACTAGTCGAGCAAATTCTTCTCCCAGTTACCATACGACCTGCTTGCGATAGGCAAGTATGTAGTACCGTTCAATCTCTCCTGACGGTTAGCTTCCTCATATGCATTCATTTCAGCCATGAACTGTATATCTACCAGAACACGTTGGATATGTAAGCTGTGACACCTACTCTTTGCTAATCCTCTTACCTATAACGCCCCAGGCATTTAAACTTTGCTCCGAAGTTCAAAGGACGTTATCTTTCCTCTAATGCGAACATCACCCTCCCTGATGAGCACGGTAACCTAATCAATGTCCCCGTCGGCGGTAGATATACTATTCCTTGGCCAATTCTTCTAAATACTGACGGGTAGACCGCAGATCGGTATGCCAAGTTCAAGACTCGCAAGTATGTGTGACCCTCCGTACTTTGGCGTCGCCCTCCTGACAATTCGCTTGCAGAGGTCGTCAGGTTACGTCTTTGGGCGTCCTTTTTGATTTCACTGGTTTCGCTGCCAACACCACTGTGCAGAAGGTAGAAGACATGGTTAAGGAACAATGGGTACAGACATCCGGGAGCTGTTGATATTTCCCTTTGGGATGCTGATCTCTGGTCCAGTTTGCTGAAGCTATTGAGGAAGAGCCGGACTTGTTCCTACTCTCTGGGTGAGTCTTGTTTTCGCTACTTTTTTCGAATGCTCATTGATCATTGATTTAAAGTCACATGCCGGTCCAAAGAGATAACTGTACGTCTCTTGTGAGGCTCATTGCGTGCGTGTCTATAGAAAGAACTTTCAGGGCCCGTTGTGTTCAATGCTATTCGTGCTGTTCACCCTTATACACCCATCCTCATCTTCGGTGGTATGTATAATCTCGTTCAAAGACCTAGGCTTCCTAATGTTATATAGGCCACACCCATATTCGTGACTGCAGTACGTCGATTACTTTGCCGACCAGCACAACATGATGACGTTATTCTAGTGCAACTGGACGGTCGTTCGATGTCACTTGAAAGTGGACGCTACATGGAGACTGTCGGTATGATACTGTTATAAATCTATGGAACGAACATTAAAGTACCCGCCCGTGTTTCCTAGGTTGGATGTGTACGTAAAAAGCCCTTCTCGCTTCATCTACCTGCCGAATTTTCATTTGTAGCTGCGAAACTGGATGATTACCGTGATACAAAGAACTCTGAGTCAAAACCTCAGGATATCAAATTTTCTCGCAGGTACTTGGATCCTAACCGTGTGACCTACGAGGTTAGTAATTTGTTGATTCCTTCTTTGACTGTCTTCCATTCTAAGTGGTCGATAAGTATCACACAGGAAAGGAGAAAACCGAATTTGATACCCCGTTCGGAGAGTCTATTACTGCTGGCATCAAGGCGTTAGCAGCTGCTTTTAATCTTGACTTCCTGTTTGGAACTGCGCCACGCGATTACACTATCAGTCGGTACGCGCTGTACACTGCCTTTTTTGCTTAGCTTATATGCGTCACAGGGATCCTTACCCATCCGAGGGCTCAGCGTTTAGCCTCTTTGCCGCAGACGTGAGCCATAAACTTAGTATGGTTAATTTTGGTTTGATGTTGATATTCTTCTCGTTTTTCAAAGGCTCTCCCTGTTGCTCTTGCTATCAACAACAGCCGTGCTTCAATTCCTAACTTGATTATCGCCAACTCTGGCTCCGTGCGATTCGACGTCTACGCTGGTCCATTCACCAGGAACGATCAATTCGCTTTCTTTTCCTTCGCTGATCAATTCCTGTACATTCCTGGCATCAAGCTTTCCGTAGCGAAAGCAGTCTTGACCGCCCTGAATAATCCTGGTGCTGGGACTAGGAGGAGTTTGATTGAAGCGAGGGAGGCGATTGAGTATGGATTGGGAAATATTGAGAAAAGGTACAAGCAGTGGCTTCTGGCTATGGACTGGCGGTACGGCGTTGAGAAGGCGCAAAACCTCACTCTTGGTTATGTCACGACCGATGTAAGTTTATTGCCTTTCTCAAAATGTTTATCCAACCTGAGTTATCAGTCTTGTCCTGACGTTGGTGACGATACGCTTCATGCCCCTTTGCCCTTCTTTGATGTGCCAGACTTCATTTCTTCCAACTACCCGGCCGTTTCAGACGATACCCCTATCGATCTGGTCTTCATTGACTTCATTGAGTCAGAGTTGATCCAAATTCTCAATACTCTCCAGAATGATAAGGTTTATACCAGCGCGGATGCTGTCGTTTACACTTCCGTACTTGCAAACCAAGTTCTTGGTATATATGCTCAGTCGACTTGGAATTGAACGGCACATATTACCCCATATATCTTGTAATGTGAGTTCAGATAGCAAGGTCGAACGTTCCATAGAAAGTAGCTTGTTCCCTAGCGATAGAAAGACTGGACAATTGATGCCCTGGATTGTGATGCTATGCCCCCCGAGTCTATCGTAATCGTAAGGAGGGAGTTTTGTTGAAACCTCGTTGGAGGCGCTAGTGGTCCCATCGCGATTGGCGGTTAGCCTCAATAGAAAGGGGCGAGAATAGCGTGTCTTTGCGGGTCGAGAAGACAAAACAAAGTAAGCAATGCGTGTCTACATGCAACGTTTTGCCTAAAATGGAACACGTCGGAATTGCACTCGACGAACCAGTTGGACTACCTGTCCCATTAGAACAAACATCGTTACTATACTGTGACCCGTTACACAGAGTGGACAAGGCTCTGGTGCTGCCAGTCATTTCCATAGCGGAAAACCCAACCGCTACTACAGCCGCAACAAAAGTTTCCCACGCAAACCCTGCGAGAGCGCACCCTCAACTCCTGACTAGTTTCACATCAGAAGGGAACTGACTGAAAGGAGTGGACTCGAACCAGCTTGCTAGCTTGAGATATTGTCAGACAAAGCGACACAGATGAGTATGTTGATCCTGCTAACAGTACCCGTAATTTTACAGATATACAAGGAAATCACGCTTCTACGATACACCATTTTTCTCCGAGGTCACGCCCTTGTACCGGTAGCGGTGACATGCAGATTGAATTATGTCACCTACAATAAAAGTCTGGACTCTAGCCTTATGATCTGGGAATGATGTATTCCTCAGTTCGATATACTCAACTACTAGATCCAGTATTTTCCCTAGTAAACGCCGTAGCGTCGTTATTGATATATCCCTATAACGCGACTGAGGTATAACGAACAGGAAAAGCATTCGGAAGGGGCGCAGGTGAAGGCACGTTGTTGCCATCAGGCGCATGCGAGATATAAACATTCGAGGTGCGATAGAGCAGGCATAAGAGCATGGATATTGAAGACTCGGAATACAGAAAAAGTCACATCGCGCTATGGAAAAATCCTACTGTCCAACTTCACCTCATCCAGCAATCTGTCCCATCAAGAGGTAGCTTTCGATGCTCGCGATTCCTCCACGTGGCGCTGCGAAGAAAACAGCGAAGGGTAAAGCCGCATATACCAAGAAAACTTCCCAGGCATGACCCACGTGAGTGGATTGTAAGGACGAGCCTCCAGGTTCAATTGTCCCGTGGGGTACGCGCTCTCCAACGGAATTCACCCAAAATATTTGGACATTGACTTGAAGGTGATTTTCAAACTTGATCGTGGTATACGCGCCCTCTTCTGGGGAGGAGACGTCTCCGCAAGCAGATGCTTTCCAGCCGGTGAGATACTGAGAGGTGATGATATTAATCACTGAGTATGGTAAGTTGTAAACCGGATCGTTTACAAACCTTCGGAGTTATGTACTTGTTAAGCATGACGCAAGATGGTTCGGGCGCAGCGTAATATATCCTTGTCGTTTCCCCCTGGAACGAGAATTTGACCTCCCAGGGCTGATGGGGGTATGTTTCTATCTCCCAGGAATAGTATTTTCCTGCTTCCGCAGTCTGAGCCTGAACGATGCGATTTCCTCTGTCATCAATCTTATAGATAGTTGCCTCCGAACCAGTGGGAAGGTCGTGGAAGAAATAGATGGTTGTACGTTCTCCTGCCATGATGGTACGTGCTTGGGGATCGCTGGGATATGGTTGTAGTATGAGTTCCTGGGAATGAAGCACTCAGATTGAAGCTCTGCTGAGAAGAAACTAGGATTGGCGTACCGATGGCGGACTTGGAGTCGTCTGGGAAGATTCGGGAGACTGGTCGACCATCTTGTTGCGGGAGGATTTGAGTACAGCAGTTGGAGAATTCTGAGCAGCTTAAATAGGCTTGGGGTAGCATGACCGTCCTCTA
Source organism: Termitomyces sp. T70a (assembly GCA_017657195.1). NCBI lineage: Eukaryota > Fungi > Basidiomycota > Agaricomycetes > Agaricales > Lyophyllaceae > Termitomyces > Termitomyces sp. T70a. The sequence goes on from JAGGAT010000333.1 coordinate 24,968, forward strand.
CGAACATTAACTGCGAAGGAAAACGCCAACTGAAACCATCTACCCACAAAAATGAACTGACAAGAAAGTACTGCAGATCGGTGTTTTCCTTGTGGGATTGAGCCGTGTACGACTCTCCTGGCAAGAAGATTACTTTTCCAAGCTCAGGTAGGAGTGTTCACCGCGAGAATACGCGCAGGACTTGATGTTAGGATTTAGCAACCTTTACTACCTCGTGGTCTCATCATTCTCGGTGAAGAGCCAGCAAAACTTGCGCATAACATGTGAAATAGACCAGCAACGGCAATTTTGTCAAATTTGGCAGTGGTGTTTCGAAGCTGAGCTAGATTCGAGTAATAGGACCAGGGCAGGAAAAAAACAAATGAATGACGTCTCGGGTCCGACAATTTTCAACTCAGCGAATCTTTTGATGGAGCCAAAAGTGGGAATAGGAATGGAAGCAATAGATCCAAAAAAAAATTGAGATTGTTTCATGGTAGTACACAAGGTAATTTAGGAAGTTGGATATCTATACATTGAAGTACATTAAGTTGAAACGAGCCTGAATCCCACACTGCTTGACTCAGTAGCTCCATTGTTAATCAAAGCTCCATTGTTTCCGAGTGTCACGTATTGCTTGTTGGATGCGGCAAGTATGGAATAGATACCACTTGCTGCACCACGCTTTGGACGTATTATGAAGGATTCCCACGCGGATGCGGTACCACGGGAGGCAGAGATGGTATGTGATCCGCTAATGTCTGCGGTAACAAATTGGTTCGTAGATACCGCCTTTATTGTCCCTGCGTTGGGAGCAAATGAAAGCTGGAATTTGGCAGCAAGACTTTGTGAGGCAGAAGACGCAATGAGATCGGGAAGAGTAGATGAGGTGACATAGGCATTAGTGGTGACGGACTGAATATAGAAGGTGCCAAGGGGATTAGAAGGTGCCGAGGCACATACGTTGGATGCTCCTGGACGAGTGGACAAAAAGTAGAGTTGATTACTAAAGGTGTTCCCGGTACCCCACGACGTTAATGAGGAGGAAAGTTGCGCTGCAGCCACGGGGTTGACTTGAGAGTATGCGAGATAGATCACAGATTTCCATTCGTCGCCATAAGTAGCACTGTTTAATTCTTGGAGCGTGTAATCGTGAACAGCCTGTGCCCAAGCTGCATCATACATGTATTCATTGATGGGTGTCACAGGTAAAATCTGGATAGCAGCAATTTCGACCTTTTGGTCTCCCCAAAAGCTGCAAACGAAATTAGGAGAAAGGTACGCAACTACAAAAATGGAGAGACGCTTACAGCCATGCGCCTGCCTGCCAGTCCATGACATTGCCCATTGTAATGAGATTACGAAGACCTTGTTCAGGATATGGCTGATCTCTATCTGTGGCGCTGGCTGTGGGATAGAGGTGCCAATACACTTGTGCAGCGTGTTGTTCCGTGGCGATCAATAGCCGCGCGTAGTTCTTGATTTCGGGGTTGCTCGTGGCATCGGCCCACAAAAGTGCACCGTAGTAACCATTTACTGCTTCGCCAATCGACTCTTGATCACGACCACCCCCACCGTTGGAGATACCAGAGGCTTCGTATCACAAAGGTTAGCTGAAAAGCCCATGTACCCGAAGAAAAAAATGTGTACCCCACGAATGACCGGCGAACCAATCCCTACATCGTGTAGTAGGGAAGTATGGATCGTTCCTCGACGGATTGACAATGTCACGGAGGAACCACTTCATGGTTGGCCCGAATGTCTTCAACCAGCCATTGTCATGTCTAGCAAGACTGGATCAGAAGAACAGCTCCGCGACTAAAGAGAAACTGGTACTTCGCAATAACGGCTGCCGCAGCAAGGAAATAGCCATAATGAAAGTGATGATCATTGTAATATCCATTTCCGTAATCAACCCACACGTTGTTGTATCCTGCACGATTGATGATCCCACCCCACCCAGTCTCGTACGCTGGAATTGCGGTCGATGCTGAATTGAACTTTTTTGAGAGCTTGATCAGCAGGGCGGTAGCAAGGTAAGACTTTGTGACGAACCATATAACTAATTGAACCTTTCAACCAATTGATGACAGGCTGTACAAGATCATTCCGGCCGACATGTTCTGCAATCAAGCTGATGAAAAAAATCAGCACGAGTAAAAAATATGAAGAAAAAAAGACACTTGCGCCAGGCGGGAGACTGCCGCAAGGCGTCCACCAAAGAAGTAAAAGTCACCTGGCATCGTGACAGCGGGAAGGTTAGCAATCTCATACTGAAGACCAGCTATCAGATTCTGAGTGCAAGACGCATCCGGAGAACGAGGAGCGTTCCAAGTAATTGTTGGGAGGTTATAGACCAAGTTCCAAACGTTTCCTACGGCCGGGTACATATACCCTTTAGTCGTGAGATACGAGAGAGAAGATGTCGGCGGGAAGTTGGGGTTATGCATTTTGATGCTACAGCATTGTTCATCAGAAGCGGACGAAAACCTCCTAACACTACGCACCGATGATGAGGCCATGTCAACATGAGAAGGTTGGCTGCATTCCCGGTCACTGTCCACGTGAAGCGAAGTGTACCGATGTCTCCGTTGAAGTCGTAGTCTGTTTTTACGCCTGTAGGGTAGTTGGCAACATACTGATCGAGGAGCGCCTTATGGGAAGGAGAATTCAGCTTCACTACTCGCAGTACACCGTTGAACTGTGCACCAGCAACGATTGTACCAGCACTATTCGCAGTGAGGCGGAGCGCACCAGACAATGAATATATGATATAGGTACCAGCACCGTTGACAACTTGAAAAGAAGTACCGGTGACAGTGGCTGTAGACGAGTCACACTCCACTCGGTGCTTGTCTAAAAATTCACTCACTGCTAGCGCCACCGCCAAGTGCCTTGCCGGCGAAAGATGTGATAGGACCCTTGGCACTTGTGAGTTTCGGTGTCGCTCCCGCATACGAGAAGGTGAGGTAAGGAGATCCCGGTACAAGGTAGCTTGTCATCGTGCTTGACCCCGTGAAATATTGTACTGTCACGGATTGAGAATCCTTCAAGATCTGATAAGCGCTGACGTAAGTATATGTAGACATCAGAGACCTCACCCAAGATAAAGCCTTGCGGTTGTGAACATTTCCATTGTGTTCCACAAAACCAACAGACCAGTCGGTCTGTGCTGGCTGATGGATGGACGTCCCGTCAAAGGTCCGCGAAGAGGAGACACCAAACTGAATGCCAGTAGCACCCAAGCTGCTCTGATACGGAAATGGACCGCCGACGATACTTCATGATAAAGATATTGATCTGATCGTCCAAAATCAACTGCAGCACAACTCACGCGCTGCCATCTCCGGCACCAAAGCCAACCCACCAATCATTCGTGGGGAACGGAGGAGAAGAGCCTTGGAAGAAAGAGTTGGGGGGCTGGTCGTTGGCTATAGATCCTCCGGCGGGTGCAGGCCTGTCCGTTCCAACAGGCGCAAAGACGAGGCCGACAACATCGCGAAAGGCAGACAATCCACAAAGAGCAGAGAAAACAAACCTTTGGAGCCGGACCATTTCGGATTGACCTAGCGTAGAGCAGGGACCATCAACTCTTTATAGTTTAGAAAAACTATGCAACCGAGGAAATGAATATTCCTCCGAACTCGTGTCTCTGAATCAGTAACCAGACACTCCTTTGAGCCAAATGGGTTAGAGAGGCTAAAGGTTGGTAGATACTAACGAAAATAAGCGATAAATGCATGGTCAAAGTCCGTCGGCAGCACACATGATATAGCAGATGACTATAACTATGTCGAGTTCAATCGCTTCGTGAGCAGTGTACAACAACCGGCGTTGGCAAAAGAAAGGAAGGTATCTCCCATGTGCCTCAACATTGGTCCGGAGCATCCGTTGTCCTTGAAACGAAGGAATGTCGATAACCTTCTGAGTTGCGCGTGGTGAAGCGCAGATGACGACACGCATAGTTATGGAAAAGACCTGTTGATTTATGATAACGGGATGAACTGAGGACTGCGTAAAGACGGGAAAGATAACGTTCAACGTCAGATGAACACATGAGATCCGAATGGTCTCACATTAAAACACAGAATGCCAAGCCATACACGGTGTTATCCGTCAGCAAAAGTCAACTTGTCGCAGTCAGATGACGAAAAACATAGACCTCGTGCGCTCGCCAACCCAAGGGAGACGGACTAAGACGAAGCAAGCAAAGAGAGTGGATAATACTAATCATTTGAACACGTTAGTTGTCTTGCAAAGATACGGTATCGGATGGTCCGCATTCATGGTGTCAAGCAAGGTATGTATCTACTTTTAGCCCCTTTCGGAGTAGTAAAAAAGGGAAAAAACGGTAATTTCTCATTAGTTTTTTGATTACATAATCCCATGAAGACGCCTCCCCCATCCCCCGGTACCTGCATGGTAATCGATCAACAGAGAAGACTATACTGACAAAGTAGGTCCTTTTAGTGTATCGTCCCATGGGTACGTTTCTCCGCAGCCAATAAATCTATCGCGAAACTTGCACGAAACCAGGGCAAGAAGTCGTCCGCACAGACTTGCCCACATTTGCCTCTTGCTTCCGTTTGTGACATCGCCAAACGTGTCAGCGAACACCGATGCTCGACCTCGGAACTAAAGGTGATACATAAAGCAGTCATACTTGGGACCACAGGAGGTGATTCCCAATTATTTCCCCTCGGAAAAGGCTTATTCGTTGAGTGTGATCTGCTTCGATCTTCTACTCTTTTTGTCGAACAATACCAGTGTTTTGTGTCGACAGGACCTTCTAGCGTTTCTGAATACAGCTAGAGGGTTATCTGCGATATCACCTTGGTGGTCTCCCTGCAACGTGCTGAACACAACACCATCTGGCGATCCTTCTCGCAGGCTGGCCTTTTCTGTTAAATATCTCCCTGATTCATAGTCAACGTTCAACCGAAAAACTTTTCGAGGGAGGAAGCTGACCTACCCAATGCGGATATATGATTGAGGCAGTGTTATGAGACACATCAGTTCCCATATCTGGAGATCTGTTTAACTTGGGCGGCCTCAAGGATACATGCATATGGTCATGAAAGCTGAGCTTTGTCTCAACTCATAAGGTTTCCTCTCGTCATTTCCTCATTCAGGGGTGGGGGGTGGTTACTTTGCTCGGCACGGAGCTTCTGAGCTTGACAGCTGGGATAAGCTTGTTTTGTCCTTTGCGGTTGGATCAAGTGCGATTTTCACGCTGCTCGCAGCTGACTGGTGACATTGACGGAGGACTGCGGAGGACTCTCACCGGACAGGACGTTACGCTTGGTGTCATTTGACCTCGGAGTCCTTTCGAGTCTGGTTTTGTTCACCCTTGAACGGTGACTCATCACGATACATGCATTGACAATAAACACAGCACGGAACATTTCATTCTACTCTCCATAGTTTCCGTTCCTGTCACTTGTGTTTTAATTGACCTTGCGAGACACCCTCGTTTGTCGACCGTCCTCTCTCGGGTGAAATGAACTCTAGGCCCTACTAGTAATCTATCGTTCATGGAATGATAGCTACACCTTGTAATGTCGTTGGACAGTACTAGCGAATGGATAGTCTATTCATGACACGGATGCCATAAATAATGTCCTTACAAAGTGGCCATGCAAAAAAGGGGTAAGCTATGGACGTCCTCACCATGTAGTAAGGAGTGGTTCTGATTCTCGTATGCGGGCACATGGTGTAGCTGGTTATCACGCTCGCTTTGCATGAGTATCTGCGAGTGGTCTCCGGTTCGATTCCGGATGTGTCCATGTTTTTGTCTCTTCAAAGTACTCGTCAGTCAGTGGAGGACAAACAAAGCCTACAAATGTAACTTTCGGAGATCTAGTTGGTAGTTGCCAAAGTTTTGATAGCTCTGAGTGCAGACCAGCCAAAAAAACCTGAAAAACACTTGTCTGAAGCTTTTTCCCTGACTTTTTGGAGGAGCAAATTTTTGGGCCAACAGATTCTGTGTACCTAGGACAGCCTCCAGATGCATTATCCATGGACCAAAATACTGATTGGTAAGTCTTCTGCTTTTCAACTGCTTTTGCTGCAGCTTTTCCCTTCAAACCAAGGTGAGGGGCAGTGGTGGTGTAGTGGTTATTAGCACTCCAGTAACACACAATGGCATATTACTGTCATACACTTGCTGATCCAAGCCCCTGGTAGAGCCAACACTTTGGACACTCCATGCATTCACATTTGTTTAAACCTTTCAGAACATTATTTCACCTTGCCTCATTGTCCATATACAACATCTAATTTTACTACCACTTCTGGATGCAAGGTCTTCTAGTAACTTTCCTTCTGATATCTAGATCATAAGGGGAGTGTCAATGTATCACAGATTTGGAGCACCAAAAAGAGTGGTTGAAATTCATGATCAAGTTAGTTAAAGGCCCCTTGCAGGATTTATTTCAGTGTAGAGTACATGGGAATTGTTTATAGCACACTACAGTATATGTCACAGTTGTGTGGTTACTATAACCCCAATTGTTATCTGCTGTTTTCCTCCCATCCTAGTCAAGCACCCCCCATTTTATTGTGGTTGGTTCACATGAACTCTATGAACCTAGTTTCTTCCATACACCAGTGACTAATTGCCCTTGGAAGTGGTCAGAAAGTTAGCTATACGCCAAGCCAGTTCACCATAGCCCAGCCAGCCTCATCCAAATCCTGCTGGTGCAACCCTCCCAGTTGTCTTGGTCTATTGGGTCTTCTTTTCCCACTTGAGCTCAGCTTTCCTCAGTGAATACTGGGGCCCACTGTTCTTACGTTGATGAGATGGTTGTAAGGGTGACCTTTGGAGGCTATGGCTAAGTCACACAGATAGCAGAGGGAGATCCAAAGGATATTCAGTACTATCTAAGGTTGTACAGATATAACTATACACCTGACAGAGGAAGATCTAAAGAGAACAACTCTGAGGATTTCCTATGCCAAAGGTGGTGCTTCCAAGGCTCTGGATGCATGGAAGCTACTATACAGAACAACAGAAAGCCTCAACCCTAACCTAAAACAGTGGAAACCTGGAGACTGTCCAAATCTAGAAGTGGCTGTGCTAGGGGGCTGACAGTAAATGAATTACAGACAGAAAACCAGTGCAGCTAGAGTCCTAAAACTTGTACCAGCAGATAGGGCTTGAGAACATGCATAAAGGAAAATTATAGCAAGGGTGGCCAGAGAAGGAGTAGAGGGTGAGAATGAGAGATGAAAGAAGGGTTGCAATGCAGCTGTGCTGGAAGACTGACAGTAAATGAATTATGGACAGAGAACCAGTGCAGCTAGAGACCTAGAAGTGGTACTGGCCAGTAGGGCTTGAGGAAATGCATAAAGAAAAATTATAGTGGGAGTGGCTGGAGGAGGATTAGAGGGTGAGAAGGAGGGATGAAAAATGGGTTCCCTAACACTGGTCCAGCTTCCTTGTACTGATCTGCCCCATTAGTATCACATGATGATTCTGACCCTCCCAATTTTCCAGAACTCTGAAAGGTTCTACTGCCTTTTTCTGGCCATAAAAGGTGAAACTTGCTTGACATCATAGCAGGATGCTGTGCTGGTGTGCCCATTTGTTGGTTTGGCCGCTGAACTGGTCCATTGATGAGCTTCCAGTCTGGCTCAATGCATTTTAAGCCTTTTACACACCATTTAGCACTAGGCCAGGGCAGCAAAAAAACTCTAGCATTTCCTTACCAACAAGTTGTCAGGGCCAGTCTGATTGTCCAGACTCGCAGTTCTATTTCTGGCTTAGCATCAATACTATGCTACCGGATCTCCCCCAGCACCCTCCTGTCAGTAGTAGTCAGCCCCAGTGAGTCATGATTCGACACCTATTTCCACATTAGTATTATTGTTTGTCATCTCAGCCCCTGCCTTGTCAGATACCATTACATACCGCCCACCGTTTAGTCAGTAGTTGTTAGTCAAACAGCCCAAGTGAGTAGCCTACCCTTAAGTAGGCCTGTAGTATATAGGAGGTCCTGAGAATAGCATATCCTCAGACCTAACAATAGCAGCATTCAACGGTCTTACCCAAGATCTGCTCCTGTAAGCTTGTCTCATGAGTTACCTCTGCTCTCGCACCCTCCTTGCCCACCGCTTGCTCCTCGCCCACCTCACTGCTTGCTTGGCCCTCACTGTTCACTCAGGGAGTCGTTAGTAAGTAGTGCTCATGTAGAACAAGTCTGGGCATTAGTGTCGCCCTTATACAAGTCCCCCATCCATTACCATCTTCTCCTCACATTTGAGCACAACACTTGGAAGCCACAGGATGATATCTATGTGCTAGCTAGCCTTGCTGCCCACTCCACAGTAGGTCACAGGCACCATTGGCTTGCTGGCTCTCTTCCCCATGAGGTGTGCTCCCATTAGGTCCAAACTCAATGTGTCCAGATCATATGATACATCATGCCTTCTATCTACACATGCCATTCCATTTAAACCTCAACCTTTGATGGACACTTCAGCCCTTCCCAGTAGCAGTCACACCACTATTTTCACATCTCACCTCCATACTCTGCCAGTTGCTGCTGATGCTATCAGCAGATCACCACCAGCAACACTTTCCTCTTCCAGCCTAATTCCAACTTCTAATTTAATGATGACAGCTGACCAACAGCTAGCACTTTCTATCACTACCTCAAAATGCTATATTACAATTTAGCACCCACCTTTGCCACAACCCTGTCATGAGACTGATGTCTTGCACTTTACCTGGTGGCATGCCTGAGCTAGCTGCCCACATGATCATCCCTGAATAGCATTTACCTTCATTATAGTATCATTAATGGACTTTTACTTACATTTTCACTAGCAGCAACTATTAGAATCGTTGCTGACCCTTCACTAAGTCACCACCTTCACCTACAATAAATACTTTACTTTTTGTCAGTAGCAGATCATCAAATTGCACCAAGCCCCTTTTGCCCCACAAACACAGATCTCTAAGTTCACTCAAGGCACTAAGCAATTAGCTATCTCATCTCTCTCTCTCTATGTTAAAGCTCTTAGCACCCTCATTGACTCATGTCTTAATAGACACTGCTGGCACCAGAACCTGTTTCCATCAGAAAAAGTGACAAAGAAGTGTGTCATGCTAACAGTAGTGCAGCCTATGCATTCTAGACCAGCAGGCCCATCTACTTTACAGCTGCTGTCAGCAACATTGATGCAGATAGCTGTGGCAGATGCCCTAACTGCAGAAAGAAATTTGCTAGTAGAGCTTTTGATAGAACAATGGGACAAAATCATACTAGAGGTGGACATGCCAGCATCAGAAAAAATGAGATGAGAAATGGTGCTCCAAGCACCTAGTCTGGTACTGCATGCTTAGTGGGATATAATGCCTATAAAACATGCCCCAGAATAGTCAGGGCCCTCACAACAATGACAGAGTCATAATTGTAGACATAGCCTCTTTGAGAGTTATTAACTTCTCTGCTGTTAGGAGACCACCTTTTAAGAGTAGCCAACGTTTATCTTTTTCTCAGCCACACTTCACTCTAGCTTAATTTATCCATTTTTTCTCCTAACTTTTCAATTTTCTTATTGGCTAGACTATGGAATCTCACTTCCTTATTGGCTGTGGGACTCATATCTGACTAATCAGTGGGTGATATGTAATAGAGTTTGACAAGTGTGATATGAGATGACTAACAATAATACTTGGCTAAGTAATGTCTGCACCAGGGCTGACTACAACTGACAGGAGGGTGTTGGAGAAGTCCAGTGGCATAGTGCTGATGCTAAGCCAGAAATAGAACTGCAAGTCCAGAGAACTGGAACTCACCCTGACAACTACTGCATAGAGTTACTGAGGGTAAATTACACTTAGACTTACTTTCAAGCTTAGACTTGCATATCTGTAGATCTTCTTTTCTATTTTACTCTACAGGTTAAAACAATCAGTCATCTCACTACTGTGTAGAGTCACTGAGGATCTTCTTTTCTATTTAACTTCTACACTCCTGTTTCTCCTGAAACATTTCTCCAAGCACTACTGTGAACACATAGAATGTGGACTCCTTAGTTGAACTTCAAAGGTTTATGGCATTCTAGTACCAGCATCTTTACTACATTGGACCTCCCACAAACACCTTGGAAAATGCTTTTCAAGGTCCATACTACCTTGTAGACAGTTTTTCAAGGTGGCACAGCTTACAGCTTTGAAAAAGGCCAAACATGGTTTAGTAGACACTGGTTTTCATGCCTTGCATGTTTTCTGACACAACAGGACCAAACATAGCATATTTTCAGCTATATGAAAATGAAAGTTTGAAAAGACATTCAGCTGAGAATCACATAATGTTCAATTATATTATGTGAACTTGCTTTGAGTGGCTGAGTATGGCAAGTACTTGTCATCTGGAAAATGTTGGAAAGGGCATTCAGTTGAAAAGCATACAAGTTCATAGTGGCTTAGTACAGTGAGTCCTGTCAACTTTCTTTTGGAGTTGAAAGTGGAGATGCCTTTTGGTGTCTTTGTCCAGTATACTCCAGAACTTTGTTCTTGGCCTAATTGGCCCTATTTTCACTTAATTGATGCTATATACTGAACACATTGTGCAGACATCTTGCTCAGCTTGAACTCATCGTTGTTATTATCAGACTGTTTATAGTCACTCTCTTCATCTGAGAGTGATGCTTTTTGTTTGCCTTTGCTGGCAATAGCTTTCTTCTTCTGAGTCACAATTAATACATCATACTGAGCTGGGATGCAAGGATTCTTGAGCATGATAACCATGTCATACTTTGCAAGAGGCACCAGCCTGTACACTACTAGAGCAAATAACATTTGAGCTGGTCCAGCTTGTTCAGGAATGTCAGCAAGTGTAAGGGCAACAACCTCTGAAAACTGTGGCTCAATCATTCAGCTAGCATAGGGAGATCCAAAGTATATTATTAAGATATGCAAGAACAAATTAATAGTGTACTAATCTGGCAGAGAGAGATTTAAAGAGAATAAGTCTGAGGAGTCACTCTGCCATGTAGGTCACATAACAGGTCATATGGTCACATATTATACATTGCATCATATTATGGTCACCTGCTTGAATCATATGTTCTGGTCACATGTAAGGCTGAGTTTCAAAAGAGGAAGTTTTTTCTGCATAGGATGCATCAAAAAGTCCCTCTTTCTAGACTCAGACTTTGAGTTGGCCAAAAAGTAAATATGAGTGAGTAGCCTACCCTTAAGTAGGCCTATAGTATATAGGCAGTCCTGAGGATAGCATATTCTCAGACTGAACAATAGCAGCATTCAATAGTCTTATCCAAGGTCTGCTTCTGTAAGCTCATTTTATAAGTTACCTCTGCTTTCATGCCCTCCTTGCCCACTGCCTGCTCCTTGCCTGCCTCACCACCTGCTTGGCCCTCACAGTCTGCTTGTTGGATTAGTTAGTAAGTAGCGTTTACATAGTACAAGTCCAGGCACTAGTGCCACCCTTACAATAGTGAGGTGACTGAGAGTAACTAGATCTGTAGATCTGAATATTTATACCAAGTCAAAATAAGGTTTTGGCAGAGATTAACAAATAAAAAGAAAAAAAACCAAGGCTCACAGTGGTGAATGATTGAGAGTACTTAGATCTGTAGATCTAAGTATTTATACCAAGTCAAAATAAGGTTTTGACAGAGATTAACAAATAACAAGAAAAAAAAACCAAGGCTCACAGTAGTGAAAAACCCAATAAGGTAAAAAGAAATAAAAAATGAAATACAGTACTTTTGTAGCATGTTAATGCAGTTCATCTCCCTCAACAAGGAGCATCACAGAGATGAGGAGGGAAGCATGACTTTTTTGAGAAGGGGAAAAGATTAAGAGTGGGTAACTTAATAGGTGACTTGGATAGATATCACTTCAGGAAATCCCTGGAGTTTCTTGAGAAAAAGTTGTTAGAAACATGTTATAGAATTTCTAAATTGTTTTTCTGAAGTAATACATAAAATCTATTTTGACAAACAGGAAAATAAAAGTTAAAGTTTCTCAATAATTTCTCTTGAGATAAAGGTAAAAATTTTCTTTCAGTTATTTGTGGAATACAGATAAATAAAATTAATTGTGTTTCTAGCCTTTTTCTTGAGAAAAACATAATTTTTATATTACTGTGTTCCTTTGTAAACACTCTTTGTATTTCCTTCAGGTATTTCTAAAGTAAAACAAAGAATTTTTCTATTTTTAGGAGATAAACAAAAAGTTTTTCTAGTTTTATGAGATAAACAAAAAGTTTTTCTATTTTTGTGAGAAAAACAAAAAAGATTTCCTGAGAAACCCTTGAAAGAAACACAATAAGTGTTTACAAAGGAACACAAGAATGTAAACATCATTTTCTTCTCAAGAAAAAGACTAA
>JAGGAT010000334.1:0-37298 GCA_017657195.1 Termitomyces sp. T70a
ACAGAAGTCAGGTGACAAGGGTGGTCTGTGCACTGGGGAATAGGTATAAATAGGATAGGTAAAGTAGCAATTAGACAGGCAATTAATAGGCAAAGGCTCGGTGGTTCCCAGGGAGTGAATCACTTAGGCTGGAGTTTGTTGAAAACCTCTGCATTTCAGAATATCATATTTTGGAAAGCACTTCAACCTCAACCTCAAGTTTATCATCAAGCACAGTGTGGAATTGAGTGGATTGTCTAGCTATCAAGAAAGCCCCAGAACTATAGTAATACTCTAACCAAGTACTACATTACATAATAATTTCTCCAAAACATTTGAATGCTATACTGATCCTGAATAAGGAACTCTGAATCAGATTTGCTGTACTCCTTGAGATTAGTACTTCAATAACTATAACCCCAGTATTTCCCACCCCAAGAAGGAGCCCAAATTTTGCCTTCATACTATCCTCAAACAGCAATCTCCTCCATAATAGCTGCATCTACATTCTCAACTGTGCTAGACTTTGCCAAAGCATCCTCCAATAGCACTACAATCACAAGCTTTGGGAACACCTGAGAATTCATAAGACTCTCCAGCTTGTCTCCTGAACTTACTTCTAGTCAGGTATCAAGAAGGATGTGACCTGCTACATATGCTTGTGCAAACACTGTTTTCATGCTAAGGTCTCTTGACACTGGCCTTATGGACTGCTGAAATTTCTACTGGTAGGATGATGACTCTGGTCTTCTATTTCCATGGATTATATTATCAAACTCCCAGAGTCAGATGGGTCCAATGCTATTCTCATCATTATATGCTGGCTAACTAAACAGAGGATCTTCCTGCTATGCCACACTATGGACACTGCCCTAGAATTTGCTTGACTCTTCTTCAAACATGTTTTCACTAAGCATGGACTCTCAGACAACATCATTTCTGACCAAGGCCCCCTGTTCATCTCAAAGTTCTGGACCTCATTGTATAAGGCACTGGATGTAAAAGCTAACCTCTCCACCACCTAGTACTTGGAGACTGATAGGCAGACAAAATGAGTAAACCAGTTCCTCAAACAGTACCTTCTAGCTGTATGTCAACTACTTGCAAGATGACTAGTATGCTGAATTGCCACTAGCAGAGTTCATGTACAACAACACCCTCCATTCTGCTACTAGCATCTCCTTTACCAATAAAGGGTACCACTCCTAGCTCACCATCTTGCTCTGGAACATTTCCTCACATGCCATCCACAAAGTTGCCTGAGATCTCTGGTCAAAAACTTACTACAAAAGTACTAAACTATCCATTTCTCATACTGACTATCTGTGTTGGAGCACCTCTCCATTGCCATACACTCCTGCTGCACTTTTTTTCATTTACTTTTCTGCAAACTCCTCTTAAACACCTCTTGATGTATGCTCTGAAATCCTACTTGGACTCCTCATAACTTAGTATGCCCAATGCATATTCTGGTTTAGTACCTGTAATTGTGACAGTACTGATCTACTTTTGGGCATTATTAGCAGGCAATTCCAGGCATCATTTTGAGGGGCTAGAGTATCTGAGGGAAGATCTGAAGTGGCAAACTGAGACATAAAGAGCACATAGGCTAAAGTCCAATGGGAAAATAATGAATAGGAGCCAGAGAAGTGTTCTAATAAGCTATAAAGAGTTTTCAGACCAGAATTAGAAGATTTGTTCTTGTCAAGAGACTATCATTTCATATTTATTTCTTGTCTATTTCTTCACCCATTTCATGTCTATTTCTTCACTTCTCAGCCTTGCTCTTAACTCTCTAGACTTCTGCCTACTTGGTTGGGAAATAGCACAGGCCATACTCCTTTGATTTACTCAGCCCAATGCCAGACTCCCTCAGATGTCAAATTGGTCTGAGTTTCAAAAGAGGGAGTTTTTTAGCCATCAGCTATCATTTACTCTTTCTTTTCAGACTCAGCTGCACATATAACTCAGACATGTGACCTCAGCAGGTGACATAGACATGTGACTCAGACATGTAACCCAGACAGGTGATCTGGACATGTGATCATTACATGTGACTTATATATCATGTGACTTACTTTTTATATTCTTTGAGCATCTGGCAAAGTGAATCCTTAGACTTGTTCTCTTTGGATTTTCTTTTGCCAGGTATGCAGCTATTATTAATTATTTATACATATACTAATACACTCTTTGGATTTCCCTCTGCCGGCTGTGTGACTTAGCCATAACCTCCAGAGGTTGCCCTTATAGTTCTGCTGTAAGAGCAACAACCTCTGGAGGTTGTGGCTAACACACAACTAGTAGAGGAAAATCTGACAGAGGAAAATCCAAAGTGTATTCAGTACTAAATCATAATCTATTGTGTAACTACACATCTAGCAGAGGAAAATTCAAAGAGAACAAGTTTAAAGATTTCCTATACCTAGTGTGACACTTCAGAGGCTTTGGAATTATGGAAAATAGCTGTATAGTACTACCAAGCCCACCTTGATTCAAAGCTTAATTATATAAAGGATCAAATATCTGGTTGCTGATAAATTATCCAAAAATAGAAGTCCAAAAATGGAAGTTCTCTGACAGATTATTTGATGCCATTTGTTACTTATCAATCTATCTATTATCAGTGCTATCTTTGATAGAAGAAGCTCATTGCTGGGTGTAACTATTGTTGGATACTACTTATAATTGTCTAATCATATGCATTAAGGTGCATTTCCTTATCTTTGAACTTATCTCATGTGCTGTGCTGTGTAATTGGTGTGCTTAGCTCTTACAGAGGCTTATCATTTACCTCCCACCTATGTGGATAAAGTAGACCAGCACTTCCCAACACTACTGAGGCCACATTTTCCTGATAAATTCTGAGTACTTGGGCTAACCAAGGTGTGCTGGGAAATAGTTGGAATGAAATGGTCTTGTCTGCTGGAAAGAGAGCTCTGTTACAAACTTTCCACCCTTTTGACATTCCTGACATGTTTATATGGCTTCTGACTCCTCCCCACTTACTACTATCAATGTTATCAATACATATCTCATAAGGCTACAAAGCACATCAACTGGCCTCCAGATGCATCAGCTTCTGTTCCCATTTGATACTCCTTTGACAGCACATTATGCACATCTACCTGGGGTGGTACAGGCTAATGTGTTCAAAATTTAGATTTAGCTAAATGCTATCTGCATAGGCTGCATTTAACCTTGTTTTGTATTGGGCTTGCAAAGTGTTGAGGGAGTCCTGGGCAGGTCCCAGTTACTCAGTACTGGGATTAGGAGTTGGCAATAAGGCCAACAGGAAATGTTGCCACTAGTAGTGGCAGGTGGTAAGAGGTTGAAGAGAAAGGGTAAAAGGAGATAGTAAGCTCATGAAGCTTCCAAAACTTAGCTACAATTGCTAAGCACACAAGTCAATAACACAAGGCAGCAAATGTTGGCACTAGTGACAACAATGTATCTGTATAGTACCATAAAATAAAGCTAAACAAATATAATGCTAAAAACTTAGTGCCTAGAGTGAGATGATGACAATAATTGCTTAGTGGCTCTGATGAGCTTAAGGAATCTGAACTCCAGGATAAGCTAAAGAGGAGTTCAATTTGATGATGTGCTACTGACAAAAGGTAAAGTATTTATAGTGGCAATTTTGTGAAGGGTTGTGTCATGACCCTCTCCCTGTCATGACCCTTTCCAACACCCCTTGAAGCCCCCTCCAATGACCCCCAGAGTCCTGACCCTCTCCAGGACCATCCCCAATGACCCTAGGATGTCTTATCATCCTCTGAACCTTTCTAATTAGTAGGTTGCTTGCACCATAGAGAGCTCCTAGGTTAGTAGTCCCTGACAAGCCCTCTGCAAGTAAGTGTTAGTCCTGGACTTCATTGGTATGAAGGTGCTTACATCAACACAGAAATATTTTGCTGGATTTTGTCAGGGAACTTTTCATTTCAAATCTGCCCCTTTTCTTGTGGTCATCTTTTTCTACAATGCTCTTTTCCTAGCTCTATTTATTGGCTCCAACTATTAGTGCCCAGGATTCTTAGATGCAGAGATATAACTGATACAAAGTTGCTACTCTAGCACAGCCACTCTCCTTTTGGGATACTGTCTGGAATTCATTCTGATTTCAGAGATTTCAGAGGTTCTGTTGTTCTGTACAGCTGTTTTTCATGCTCCTGAAGCCCCAAAAGCATTCCATCTGGATATAATGTAGTTACAAGATTTTGTTGAATCCTTGATTTTCAAGTCTCTCAAGTGCATAAGATCCAGTTCTGACAAAAGTATTCCTCAATCATCATTGCATTTGGACCTGCAAATGCTAACACTTACAAACTCTCTGAGTTTTTCATATTGTGATTGCTCACATGGAGTTCAACCATTCCCATTGAACTCCAGGTGAGCATAGTAATTATATTGTGTCCTTACGTATCTAATACAAACCGTTCCTGTTGAACTCCAGTTAAGATAACATCATCGCCTCCTGCACTGACTGCAACCTTCCTCGCACACATCCAAGACGTCTGTTTATCAGGTTATGGGCCCCGCAAGCAGTCTACTCAATGCTGCATCCTCCAGTCCTGGAGATGCTTTTAAATTCCCAAAACTCAATGGCGAGAACTATGCACTGTGGGCCAAACACATGAAAGCCACACTGCAATCCTGCTACCTCTGGCTCATTTCCACTGGCGATGAGGAACCGCCCTTGAAACCATCTAGCGCTAAGCCTGAAGGACTAGGTGAGGCCACCTGAAAAGCTGAGAAGAAGGAATACCTTGAGTGGACGTTGCGGGATCAGGTGGCACAGGGATTGATGAAGTCTGTGGCTGAGAGTTCTCAGTGGCCCCATGTGGCAGACAAGTTAACTGCCAAGGCTATGTGGGATGGATGGCAGGCCTTGCACGTTACCAACCAGCAGAAAATCAATGTGCACTACTACTTTGAGGAGTTGTACACTCAAAAGTATGCTGATGGAACCAGCATGGCCGACCACATTGCTGCAATGCTTGACATCAAAAACAAGATTACAGCAGCTGGCAAGGAACTCCCCAATATTCACGTCGCCCGTGCACTCGTTCTCTTGTTACCACATTTGTCATCTTGGAATCTCATCAAGATCCAACTCTTCGGAATGGAGACTCTCACCTCAGAGGATGTGTCGACCTGCCTTCAAGCCAAATACAACTGCCGATTCTGCAAGAAAGAGAGCGAGACTGCCCTGCTTGCCTCAAAGAAGTCCGACGGCAAGAAGAAAGGCCGGAAGCCCAAGGTCAACGATGAGTGCTGCTACTGCAAGGCACTTGGCCACTGGGTCAACAAGTGCCCCAAGCGCATCAAGGACAAGAAGAAGAAGACCAGCAAAGGTTCAGGAGCCGCCAACCTTGCTGTCACTGATTTCCAAGAACTTTGTTATGAGCCTGGACAGGTGTACATGGCTGGAAAATTTGATCATACTGGTGATGTGCTCCTCGACTCTGGTGCGACATCACACATGTTTTTTGATCCATCTTTCTTTGCCACATACACACCTGTCACCACCAGTTCAGACAATGACTGGATTTCAGTGGGAGATGCCCGCAACATACCTGTTGCAGGGCGTGGCACTGTCAAGTTCCAAACACGGTTGCCAAATGGCCCCAAGACTGTCACCTTGACCAGGGTCTCCATGTTCCCAAGATCGCCGCCAACCTTGTCAGCTTCAAAATGCTACAACGTCAGGGCGCAACTTACAGGAGTTATATGGAGGGACCCAATATTGGACTAGTCATGTTGAAGGGTGGGACAGAGTTATTCCGTGTGTCACTATTGGGTAGCACAGGTACCTTGTATCATATCGCCTGCATTGCAATTCAAACTGAGTCTGCTTATGTCGTGAGTGGGAGCCTCCACCTATGGCATCATCACCTAGGGCATTTGAACCATGACACAATCAGGGATATGCAATGGAAGGACATGGTGACCGGCCTTACCATATCATCCCCCACCACATATGACTATGTTTGTAAGGGCTGTGCCCTCAGCAAATCACACCGCCAACCCTTCCCTCATGTGAGCACCACCACCTATGAGAAGATGGGCCTCGTTGTAGTCAATCTTACAGGTCCGATGTCTGTCGAAATATGGACAGGGATGTGATATGCCTTGGTCATTGTCAAAGTCAGCTCTCGCTTCACAGTTGGTCAGCTGTTGAAGCAGAAGAGCAAGGCTGGTGCTGCACTGAGGGACATAATTGCGATGCTTGAGAGACAATTGGGGCTAAGACTGAAGAAGATACATTCAGACGTTGGGACGGAGTTCCTGAAGGAGTTGCTCACCAACTTTTGCCAGCGCAATGGAGTCCTCCATGAAATGACCATGCCCTATACACCCGAGCAGAACAGGATAGCTGAGAGAGCTATTGCCGTACTCTTCGAAATGGTACACTGCATGCTGCATTCTGCCGGAATGGACCTGTGCTATTGGGGCGAGGTGTTCATGTATGCAGTCCATATTTAAAGCTGCTCACCAATGTTTGCTCTGAATGGCATCATGCTCCAGGAAGCCTGGACTGGTCAAAAACCTGACATCTCTCACCTGCAAATATTTGGGTCCATCGCGTACGCCAATATTCCCAAGAAGCTCCACAGGGGCAAACTAGAGGTCACATCAGCAAAATGTCGCATGCTCAGCTGGTGGACCGGTGAGACCAAAGGGTACAGACTTGAGGACATTGAAACTGGCAAGCTAATCACTGTGCAAGACGTGCGCTTTGTTGAGGATGACAGTCTCAGGGACCTTGCAGAATTTGAAACTTGTGGCAACCCACCTTCTACGGAGGAGTTGGCAACACTAGCCCCACTAGACACTGCCAATGCCACTCCTGCTGCAGCGGCTGCCCCTGCTGACCCTGCACCAAAGACCACCGAGACTTCAACCAACAATGCAGTCCCTGCAGCCCCTGACCCCACGCCACTACCACAGCCAGTGGCTGCAGCACCAAAAACCTCAAAATGGTCAAACTTACCCCCGCAGGAGCACCCCACGTGCACCCGTCACCAGGTCGAGCACTATGGCATTGTGGCTGTGGATGACAAAACATCTGAAGAGGAGAACAGTGACCAACATAGAGCATACGTCGCATTTGAAGAGACAGAACCAAAAACCTACCGTGAAGCTGTATCCTCCACTAGCTCGAAGCAGTGGGAGGAGGCAATCGCAACTGAGTACAAGACCCTGCAGAAAACCGGCACCTTTGAATGGGTACCCACACTACCTGAAGGTCAAAAAGCTGTCGGTAGCCGCATTGTATTTCGCATCAAGCACAATGGCAGCGGAGATATCACCAAGTACAAGGCTTGGATCATTGCAAAAGGCTTCTCGCAAGTCCACAGTCAAGACTTCACCGAGAGATTCTCCTCTGTCGCAAAGTTCACAACTCTGTGAACCCTATTGTCTGTCGTTGCCTGCAAAGACTGGGAGCTACATCAGGTCAACGTAGTTGTGGCTTACCTTTGTGGAGACCTTGAGGAAGAACTCTACATGACCATACCAGAGGGAGTCACCATTGAAGGAAGAACCAGTGGCTACTGGAAGCTGAGGAAGCCACTCTATAGACTTAAGCAAGCTGGACGGCAATGGAAGGCCAAGCTCGATGAAACTATGTTGAGAGCTGGCTTCGAAAAAAGCCAGGCAGATGACTGTCTTTACATCCTAAGGAAAGATGGTGAAATCATAATGTTAGTCTTAGTATACGTTGATGACATGGCCCTTACCGCAAAGAACCTCGCAACCCTGCAGAAGTTCAAGACTGAACTATCCACTGAGTTCGAAATCTCTGACCTAGGAGAGCTAAGGTACATTCTAGGCATCCAAGTCAAACAAGATAGACAATCGTGCACCATTTCCCTAAATCAGACAGCCTATGTTCACCAGATACTCACACAATTTGGCATGTCTGAATGTGTGCCTGTATCCACCCCTTCTGCCACCAAGCAACCCCTCTCCACCTTGCAGTCACCAAAGGACAAAAACAAATGTTCAGAATACCTAAAGTTTGTGAACGGATTAAAGTACCTGGAAATCATTGGCGCACTGTTATACGCCACCCAAACATGGCCCAACATACAGTACTTGGTCGGAATCATTTCACAATATGGCGGCAATCCTGGAAAACCCCATCTGGAAGCCGCAAAACGCATCTTACACTACCTCAAGGGCACGGCCCATATAGCACTCAAATTCGGAAGAAGTGGGAGCGAAGAAATCGACCTTGTCAGTTGGACCGACTCAAATTGGGCACAAGACATCGACTCGTGCCACTTGATTGGTGGTTTTGTGTTCAACGTTGCAGGAGGATTGATATCATGGTCAGCCAAGAAGCAGCCCACTGTTGCGCTGTCAACCGTGGAAGCCAAATACATGGCAGCATCAAATGCCACCAAAGAGGCAATTTGGCTTTGTGTTCTCCTCGAGGACCTTGGATATCCTCAATCACGTGTGATGGTCATCTACACAGATAATCAAGGTTGCATAGCACTGGCACGGAACCCCGTCACACACTACAAGCTAAGCATATTGACATTTGGCACCATTTTCTATGCAAGCGCGTCAAAACCAAGGAAATCAAACTTTGTTACTGTTCTACTAAGGACATGCTAGCTGATATCTTTATGAAATCCCTCCCGCATGAAGCATTCAAAAGGTTCCGTGACACATTGGGAGTTATTAGTCATGGATAGATGAAGATTTTGTCAAGTGGGAGTGACGAAAGTATTCCTCAATTGTCATCGCATCTGGACCCGCAAATGCTAACACTTACAAACTCTCTGAGTTTTTCATATTGTGATTGCCCACATGGAGTTCAACCATTCCCGTTGAACTTCAGGTGAGCATAGTAATTACATTGTGTCCTTATGTATCTAATACAAACTGTTCCTGTTGAACTCCAGTTAAGATAACATCATCGCCTCCCACGCTAACTGCGACCTTCCTCGCGCACATCTGAGATGTCCGTTCATCAAGTTCTATGGAGAGAATGACAGCTATACAAGCATAGAAATAATAATAAAAGGAAAAAGACTAAGGTGGCTGTGCTATAAATGTCCAAATAAGGCTGGGACCAGCCTACTCTATTACACTGGCCTAGAGAATCTCTAGGCTTGTTTTCTTTGGATCTTTCTCTGTCAAATGTGTAGTTATGCCTATAGGCCTTAAATAGTACTCAATATACTTTGAATCTCCCTCTGCCAGCTGTGTGGTTAAGTTATAGCCTCCTGAGGTTACCCTCACAAGTTTGAGAATGACTCTAAACCTGCTTGGAGCATCTTTAATGAATTTTCTGACATCTTGACAAACAATCAGTCAATATAGAGAGTGGAAAGTGTTGTCTAGAGTTGGATTTCATATTTGCCTCAGGTACAATCTTTATCTCTTGTGTGTCTCTATTCTATTTTTAACTCTGAGTGCTTTGTTCTCTCTTTGGCTTTAGGTCCTGAGTTGTACCTTTGTGCCAGGTTAATCATAGCCAGTGGTGCAAGAAGACTCTAAGGGCTTGTTTTATTGGAGGGGAGGAGAATGAGGGCAGGCCAGTGTGCTAACATGTTTTGCTTTATATTGCATTCAGTTTATTAGACTCATTTTCTTTTCTTTTTGTGTACTAGGAGGAGTTTACAATTCTCCTAATAGTATTAGTTAGAGATGCTCTATGTGTTCAGTCCCTGAGGAGCCTTTGTGTAGTCTCAGACTTGTTTAGATGAGGAGAAATTCCTAGACTATTGGCTTGGAGTGATCTCTTAGCTGATGCATCTTTGAAAAAGTGCCAACTGCATGCAAGGGCATCTTAGCCTCATATTGCAACTCACTGACTGTGAAGGGCTTTTTACCCTACCCAGTAAAGGGTGGAGACATCTATTGGCTTTTCCTGTTAGGGTACTGGTCCCTTGTGCTGCAGAGAGGCTAAATGCTGAGCCACCATGGTGAAGATGGTAATTCTAGTAGAAGGGGTGTTTTTCCATTTTAAATGTGTCAATTTCTGAAAGACAAAGTCTTTAAACAAAGGAAATGCCTTTTTCTGTCTGAAATTGGCACTTTAGAAATCAGAAATGAACAAGTTTCTTTTACACTTTTCTTAATAGAAACACCTTCCTGTAAGAGCAACCTCTAGAAGCTATGACTCAATCACACAGCTGGCAGAGAGAAATTCAAAGTGTGTATTAATGTATGGATAAGTAATTAATAATAGCTACATACCTGGCAGAGGAAAACTCAAAGAGAATAAGTCTAAAAATTTGCCCTGCCAGATGCTCAAAGAAAATAAAAGATAAATCACATGATATATAAATCACATGTAATGGTCACATACCCAGATCACCTGTTTGGGTCACATGTCTGAGTCACATGCCTATGTCACCTGTTGAGGTCACATGTCTAGGTCACATATGCAGCTAAGTCTGAAAAGAAGGAGTAAATGATGGCTTGATGCATTGCTGGCACCAGAATCTGTTTCCATCAGAAAAAGTAACAAAGAAGTGTATCATGCCATTTCTTTGGCAACTTTTTACCTTAGAAAAAGGCATTTTCCATTGTCTCAAACCTTTTTCCCTTGGAAATATGTACATTGGAAATGGCATAACATATTTCTTTGTCACTTTTTCTCATGGAAACAGGTTCTGGTGCCAGCAGTGATGGCTGAACTACTCCCTCTTTTGAAACTCAAACCAATTTGATGTTTGAGAGAGTCTGGCATCAGACTGAGTAAATCAAAGAAGTATGGCCTGTGCTATCCCCCAACCAAGTAGGCAGAAGTCTAGAGGGTTGAGAGCAAGGCTGAGAAGTGAAGAAATAGATGTGAAATGAGTGAAGAAAGGGTGAAGAAATAGACATGAAATAAACATGAAATGGCAGTCCCTTAACACTTCCAGTGCCAGCAGTACATTTACCCTGCTTGCTATCTGATGACTCAACAATCATAATAAAGTAGAGTGACCATGCTTCATCACCACCATGGCTAGAATCACTATTGTAAAGAGTAAATGAACATAGAAAAACCCTACTTTCCCCTCCTTGTAAATCGTAACGGCACATCCGTCACTCCAAGAGTCAAAACTAGGTGTGCGTCCAGCACCCGTTCACGCCACGCTTCCTTGTTTTCCCCATCCTTCAAAATAGGCTCAACTCTCCAGTCACGCAGAAGCATTGTCAGAAATGCAACAGCCTCAGTGGTAGCGAACCTGCGACCAATACACGCACGAGGCCCGATACTGAAAGCAGAGAAGGCTTCCGACTCGCTTGAGATGTTGTACCATCGTGAAGGTCTGTATTCTTCCGGCTCCTCAAAGTAGCGGGGATTGTATTCTTCCAAGAAGGGATCAATAATTGTAGTTTAATAGTAAACCAGATGACTCACGAACGCCGATCATATCGACCATAACCTATGAGAGTTGGTTCAGTGCATATTCTAAGTACTTCAGATAAACGAGATACCTGTACTCCCTTAGGAACAGGGAAAGGAGTCGTCCCCTCTTGACCCAAAGGATTGGGAATCTCTAGAACAGTATCCTCCGTGGCTTCACGAATCATAATGTATCCAGCAGCTGTCGTATCTATTCATGGATTGGGCTTGAAGAATCTCAGACATATCACATACGGAACATCCGAAGAGCTTCATAGAAGACAGCAAGGACCTTATTGAGGCTGGCGTAATCTTCGTACACCTATGCCAAGATATCACCAACAACGTCGTACGAGATGAAAGAAGTCTCACAGGATCACGATCCCAACCGATGACCGAGATAATCTGTTCTACAACTTCTTCCTGGATATCTTGGTAAAGACCCAAGAAACCGAGAGTAGCGGCCAGCGTGTGGGCGGTGGTTTCTGGATCAGGGAGATCTAGATAAAGCCTCGTGCCAGATGTGGGATAAAGAGGATAAACGTACCATGACCAGCAAAAAGCATGACGTAAACGTTCCCAATCTGAGGCGACCTTGGTACACTGTCACGTCATTCACAAAGAACACACACCAATTCCTGATCATCCAACTGAAGCTTGCTCGCTTCTTCATCTTCATTTGCCTTGACAAGCAAAGTAAAAGCATCGTTTCTGCCTGCTATGCCTGAGTTCTGGCCGGAAATATCGGCCCTACGTTCCGCTACTTGGCTACGCATGAATCCCATGAGTTGCTCGTGTGCCTCCCGAACTATCCTAAATCTACAGGGCAAAAATTGTCTTGAGAATTTGCATTCAAAATATTCAATAATTGACTGCGGCTTACCTGCGAAAAGGCAACGAAAGCAGCCACTTCGGGGCAGCGATGGCTAGCAGGTGTGAATCGGCAACAACACGTAGAGCTTCCTGAATTGACATGTTGCCATCGGGCGCGGTTGGTGGCGCAGACCAGTTAAAAGAGAACCCAAAGCCACATTTCCCAATGATGAGCAAGGCTAACTGAATTGAGCAATCAGCAATGATGAAATTGGCGATAGATTCTACGCACACCTTGAAAGTCAATCTCTGTATAACAGGCACGTCTATTGTAGCTTTTGAGCTCCAACTTTCAGCGGATATCATCTCGCGATATGTTGCCAGAGTCTCTGTCCACACTAGTTGGTATCTACCTGATCATAAGTACTTGCCTCATGGAGACAACAAATCCTTGGAATGTACAGTTTGTTGTTGAAAGCCGGACCCATTATGCGACGATGCCTTCTCCATGTATCACCGTCCGCTGCAACAAGATTCATACCCCACATGCTGCATGGAAAGAAAATGAAACAATAAGCGACTCGATGCAAAATGACATGACCGACAGTAACGCTCCACTGGCACTTCGAGGTTTTATAAAACTACTTCTACGACCACCCCCAGCGACCTGGCGCGCCACATCCAGGTTTGATGTATATATGCCAGGAATTCCTGATATAAAAGGCACCATAGATACATTCTCGCTTCGGTACTGCTTGTAGACTGAAGGGTAAGTTGATGAAAATGATGATCTTTTGCAGACTACGAGCCAACCAGCAGCACGCACAAGTAAGTCGCTGAAACCACTGAAACCGAAGGCCAGGGTTCCACCAGGTTGTTGGGAAGATCGCACCAGGAGCAGCCAAAGGCTGGAACGGGACACGCATCCCAGGTAAGCCATTCACAGCCTAGATCAAGATTTTGTCGAAAGCCATTCTACTACGGAAGGGCACAGAACTCACTTGAATACCATGGAGCAACTTGAAAATTCGCGACACAGCATATATCGCGAATAACGCAGATACCAAGCCGACTTCATGGCCGAAGAATTGAAGCTTCAAGCTCGCCGAGTACGTAGAGAAGAAGCGAGCTTTGTCGAGCAATACAGACGCCATAACAATGTTGTCTACTTTACAGTATTGACGGTATCCTGAAAAGTGAGTGTCATTCCAAGACAATTGAACATTGGTGACAAAAGACTTTCAGGTCAGCGGGCCGAAGCAGCGGTTGATCGATGATCATTTGATTCTATCACTACTGCTCACCTACAGCAGACAAAGGAATCATTGAAGTGATGGCTGTTGACTAGGTTTTCCAATGGTGGGTTACGGACGTCACTCATCGTGACAGCTCTTCTTCAGCAGTGATGAGGAAGTTGGCTCGAGCGCTTATGGAGTGCTTTTTCCAACGAAACTCTGCCATGGAACCGATGAGAACCCGGCAGCCTTTGACAAAGTGATTCAAAAGACCATTTGTCCCTCGAGACCAGCTGGAATTAGAAGGATACTATGTATCCATTTTCTTCTACCAAGTTTGTATTGATGGCCATGCTGGGTTCTAGCGGAAAACTGAAGGGGACTCCGAGTTACAGGAGCGATTGTCCTCAGCAGGATTTGTCAGTCTTCCTGCCAATTTCTGACTCAGAAGACAACATACAGTGCTCACAAGTCCTTTCGATAACCTTGAGCATGCTTACTCATTGCCATCATGCCGTCATCGATCTCACTCATCTTGAAAGGAAATACAATAGGGTGATAATAGTCCCACTTTTCATGTTTCTGGATCTGACACATATCCTACCCTGTCTCCTAGCATGCTCTTGTATTCCGGAGCTCTTATTTACGGCTATCTATTTTCATCCGCATTTCATTGTCACAAGACATACACCGCCGACAGTGACGTCAATACTACATCTAGAAGCTAGGAATAACTTGAAAGATCTCTGCAATTCTCGGATATTTCCTATCCTTGCACTTTCCAGCTGACTTGAATGCCGGTATCGATAAGAGAAAAACCAACAGTGACGAGGTCACCCTGTTCAAAGTTAATTGTCAGTGATTTCATTTTTGCAGATAATAGACATACTTACGAAAAACGTGTGATTTCCGCTTTCTCGGAGTCGTTGTTGCCAGAATTTATCGTTAATCACACCGTAAAATTGACACTTGTCTCTGCTTTATCAGGATCAAGGATTGACATTCGTCGGAAAACCGTGCTTCCAAAAACACCCGTATAGGAACTCAAACAACTCTTATGATATCTCTCGATGGTGGTTCTGGAGAACTTGCCTTTTCAGCTCCAGTCTTCGCGCATTCCATCGGCCTCATAGCCTCATGTTATTAGGTCAGGAATACTCTGATAGCACACTCTCAACAACACTTTCCATCTTCTATAACTGTACACTCAGCTATTCCCAAATTCATATTCATGCCGGATCGGTGTGCCAACACGAAAGTTCACCTCTCATAGATAAGGAGGGGATAGTCGTCTAATCGGCTCCGCTTATTATCTGTCAAAACGTCCTATATTTGGAATGATTCACGTTCTATCTTAGGGAAATATTTTTCGAAGATGTATTGGCTTGGAAAGAAGGTGCAACTACCAGTGAATGCCCTACGTGTTGAGCTATCTGTGTCTTTGGAGAGTATCAAGGGTACAGAGCAATTAAAAGCATACTCGTGCGATCCCGAGCGATTTCAGCCGCTCATGCAGCAAGCCAAGGAACTAGTTAGTACATTGACGTTTGACCGGCTCCAAATAATCACGTCTATCATGGACCTTGGCTAAACACCGATGGAACTAAATCTCAACCCTGAAATGCAATGCAAAGTCTGGACATTCTCCTTATTGAATTTCTTGTTACAAGAGAAAGGTATAAATTCTATCAATCTGGAGGGTCGAGTAAGACAAAAGAGAAGGAACAAGACAGAGTCCATTGAGTTGACGTCCGTAAAAGTACACTAATTTTGTTTGGTCCATGAATCTAGAGTGAGAGGGTTTCAAAAAAAAGCAGTTATGACATTTACTCCACAGTGACAGATTTGGCCCTGCAAAAAAAGGTTGTCAGAAGATAGAAAAAAAGCGACTGGCATGATAACGGCATGAACCAACGTCGATATGAAAGGACACGTACAAGTTCCTTGGGAAGTCGACATCAAAACCATTCATGACCGCCAAGTGATAACTAAGGAGTTGAAGTGGAATGATGTTCAAAATTCCCTGAAGGCAATCTGTGGTCTTGGGAACACGGATGGTCTTAGCACCAGCAGGAATTCCATCATCACCCTCGTTACAAAGAACGATGGGCTGTGCTTTGCGAGCCGTAATCTGAGCAAACGCAGACTGGACCTTGGGATATAAGGAGTCCTGTGTCATGATAATGATGACGGGCATGTTCTCGTCAATCAAAGCGAGGGGACCGTGCTTCAACTCTCCTGCTAAAATACCTTCCGAGTGCATATAACTGATTTCCTTGATCTTCAAAGCACCCTCGAGGCACGTCGCGTGTCTAAGATTGATAATGTGTCAGAAAGCTAAAACGCACAAGGAATGGTTCAACGAACTGGTACCCTCTGCCCATGAGCAAAAGGCTTTGCTTTGAGGAAACGGTAGCAGCGAGTTCCTGGATGGATTGATCAAGCTCGAGGATCTTCTTGATCTGGGCAGGAAGGGCATGGAGACCATCGATAATTTGATTGCGGCGTTCAGTGAAGGAGATGCGATCTTCGGAAAGTTGGAGAGCAATCATCAGAAGCGCGACATATTGAGAGGTATAAGCCTGATATTATAGAACTAATTAGAACAGTCCAAGGAATAAACAGAAGAGATCTCAACTTACCTTGGTAGAGGCGACACCGACTTCAGGACCAGCGTTAATGTGGACACCACAATGAGTCTCGCGAGAGATCGTCGAGCCCACAGTGTTGACGACACCGACACAAAGGGCACCACGATCAAGACAGTACCTCAACGTCAAGATGGTATCGGCAGTTTCACCGCTCTGACTCAGGAAAACACAGACATCATCACGGAAGATCGGGGTCTTGCGATCCAAGAAGTCACTCGCCAATTCAACGCTGACAGGTATCTCGGTAAGCTCTTCGAAGATTGCTCGAGTCGCTAGACACGAATGATAACTTGTACCGCAAGCGATGAACACGATACGACGACCACGGCGAATGATGGGCAGATATGCGCGTAGGCCGCCAAGAGTGATCCTATGCCCATCGAAGTTGACGCGTCCACGCATCGTGTTGACGACAGACTCGGGTTGTTCATAAATCTCTTTTTGCATAAAGTGATCAAACTTGCCCTTCATGATTGCGGCGAGCTCAAGTTCGAGGGTCTCGATGTTCCTTGTAGTAGCAATCTGACCAGGAGTCATGTCACCACCCTTGCGACGGAGACGGTGGATGTTAAGCTCGCCATCTGAAATGTGAGCAATGTCATCATCCTCGAGATAGAGAACGCGTTTAGTGTGCTCAATGATAGCGGCGGCATCAGACGCGATGAAGAACTCGATGGCCTGAGGAAGGCCATCTTCTGACATGAATGCGCGCGACTGAGTACGAAGAACTTTTGGGTTAGCCGAAGGGGGTGCGAGCAGCGCTGTCGGAGAGTTGGGTTGAACTGAAGGCCACGATTAGTAAATCCATTGCCGACGGCGCAGTGACTTACGACTATCCACCCTGGT
Organism: Termitomyces sp. T70a; assembly: GCA_017657195.1. NCBI lineage: Eukaryota > Fungi > Basidiomycota > Agaricomycetes > Agaricales > Lyophyllaceae > Termitomyces > Termitomyces sp. T70a. Next base: position 16,887 of record JAGGAT010000334.1, read on the forward strand.
ATCGTTGCTATCCTGACCAGCGAACTCGACATCAACAAAATCAACTTTGAGCTTCTTGTCTGTCTTCACTCCAACAAGAAGAGGAGAACCACGACGTGCGGTGACAACTTCATTGGGGAAATGTTTCGATTTGAAGACGAAAGCGAAAGATCCTTCGAGCTCCTTGAGGACAAGTTTGATCAAATCGGTGAAGGTTATATACTTGTCAGTCCGAGAGTCGTAGAGGTATTTGGTGAGAATGGCGACGGCCTCCGTGTCCGTTTCAGACTCGAATTTGTAGCCCCTCTTCTGTAAGACCAGCCTGAGCTCAGCACTGTTGGTGACAATACCATTGTGAACGACACAGAACTCATTCGTAGGGTCAGAGCGAAGAGGGTGACAATTAACCTCAGAGGGGGGGCCATGGGTCGCCCATCGGGTATGCGCGATGGAGACTTGGGAAATCAAAGTCTTAAGAACATCCAGGGGAGAAGTACCGATCTTCTTGCGCAGGCCCGCAACTTTGCCGACTTCTTTGAAGTAAACAACATCGCCGGGTTTGTCACCGTCGATACAGAGACCAGCTGAATCGTAGCCACGGTATTCCTGGCGAGCAAGGCCGTTGCAAAGGACCTCAAGCACCTCCTGGCGCGTCTGTCAATGACAAAGGTCAGTACTGACTGTTTAAGGGGCAATAGGGGCGAAGATTGAATTTCGACAGTAGTTATCACCATCGTTCTCGAGGATCATATATAATGTGGAAATAACACGAACCTTTTCCCTCAAGTAACTGCAGTAGGCAAAGATTCCACACATGATATACTAAAGAGATCTGGGGGCGTAGATCAGGGCGGGGATCTTAATAGATAGGATGAAGATAATACTCACCGAAATGACAAGCTGAAAGGTAGAAAGCGCGTTGAAGATGAGATGGGGTTGAAAATGAGGGATGAGCAGGCCGGCCGGCCCATATATGGATGATGCATACCAAACATGAACAAGCCCGCCGCACTGCTTTTTGACAAATGTCACACAGCCTTGGCTGTCCAGTTGTTGATATGTAGCTACATATTTGCTGGACTTATTTCTTTCGCGACAGTGCCCGGATGTTGTGTTGCTCAGACCTCCTTTGGAGACATTATCATAAAGTTACTCTACGGTACCATGCAATACTTCCTTCTCCGTGCACTTCTGCGTCCGTCCACCTTGTATCGCCTGAGTGAGGCAGGCAGATTGTCTGTTACGTCGGCTGCAGCTCGATGCCGCCCAGAATTCCAAGACAACTTTCGGTGACAGATGCCCGTCGCATCGGTGCTTCGAAGACGCCGCTCATTTCTGGCTTCGAATTTATAGTCAGGTCTGTCTAGATTTGGACCTCATGTCTGGCGAACCTCAAGTTGAGGACTTAGGATTGCAGCCCAGCCAAGCAAGTGAGAGAGTTAGGCTCTTTCTATCTAAAAGTCGAGCGAATGATACTTACTGTACGTCTCTTCAACGTAACATTCCAGTGCGGCACTTACATCTGAATCCTCGTGCGCAACCTCTTACGTGTTTCGATTAATTTTTGTTCACGAGTTGCACATGATTTCATGATATGTAACCATGCCACATCCTTGTAAATGTGCCCGCATTGATATACCTCTCGCCCTATCTATTTTGTTTTCATATCACATGAAAACCAGGTTTCTTAACTGAAAACTGGACTAAATGAACTTGAATTACACTAATTGCACCTCCAACAAAAGCAGAAGGGGCATCTCATATTGTCCTTCTTCGTGCTACCTATTGATAGGTCCGCCTGCAGCGAATTATAACTCCAGGATGTCCATGCTACGTGGTACTTGATCTCAACACAACTCTTAGCCTCGGACTCCTAAGACTTCCTTACATTCCTCACTGGTCAACTTTTGTTGAGGTACGACGACGCATCGACTTATACTCTGTCATTTACTTTACTATTTTCTTTTCTCTGGTTCGTTATTACACGCTACGAATATTCTACCGAATGTTTTTTTTCTCAGTTGTCTCTGCTCGTTGCGACACTTGAGGGTACGTTTACCTATTTCTCAATTATCACCTTACCAGTACTAAAGTTAGTTGGTAGTTGACTGCTTACAGGTATAATATAGTTGTCTCCACTCTTTGCGACACCTGAGGTTGACTGCTTACAAATTTTAACATTCAATCTCATCAGCTGCAGCTGCAGCTCAGAAGAGTAATGAAGTCGTTATTCTTTGAAGGAAGTACATGAAGTCAAGGGACTATAATCCTGCCAGTTGAATCATAAAGCTTATGTTAGACACAATGAGACTACGTATATCAGTACGTGATTGGTACATAAGATGTATGGTCTCACCTCAGTCGGTGTGTGTCAACGACTGAGGTTCCTATGTATCCAATCCCGACATAAACATACCCAACTATACAGTTCCATGATTTCCCGATCCGTGTTTCCCTCTGCGGCGGCGGCGTTCGGTCACGTGGTATTGCGCCTCCACGATAGGACCCGGGAAGCTCCCGTCAAAACTTGTCCGGGTGAATCCCAAGATTTCGGCCTCAAATCCGCTATCTTTGGGCCCTCAGATCCGCAATAACGGACAGCATATGTCCAAAGAGGGAAAGTCTCTTTTTTTTCTCGGAATATCAAAGCAAGGTTGGGCGACGTTCAACTTTTCGAGCTATCATCTGTGTGGCAACTCAATACGTAAATCTACATCAAAAAACTGTCATACACGTCAATTTACAGCCATTTTCATAACGTTAGACCCCTTTGAGTTTTGCCTGTTCAGTTGTTTGGCCTGATATCCGCGATGCCGGAGCGCTTGCCGAAGAATAATTACGATATTACTACAGCCATTTCTAGCTCAGACTAATTTTACAAGAGCTACGCTTCGGCAGCAAGTCCGGCATCGCGGATATCAGGCGAAACAACTAAACAGGCGAAACTCAAAGGGGTCTAACGTTATGAAAATGGCTGTAATCCCCCTTGGCACAAGCTGACACCCAAGGTAGATGAAGTGTTCGTGCCCAGTAGCCTTGGCCGCCTGTCTTCTGCTCATCAAAAAAATGCTTGGATTCAGATACCTGCTCTCGGGTATGTTCGGGCTCAACAACTCAGATTTTGGTCTCAGAGTGACGCACTCTTTCGCTTAATAGTCAGTCTTAATCGCGGGACTTAGAATGGCTGATATGAGGCCTTCCAGGGGCATGTCTAAATCCACATGTCGAGTGTAAACTCTGGGTTCTAGTCTACCTGTCTCATTAAGTTTCGGTGTCTGGAGTACTTCTCACGTCGCCACGTATGTAAAGCAGCTGCTTGCCTCTCACAGATATCCCGGCCCCCACAAGTTCCCCAAGAACATGCTACCAGGTTCTCTGTTGTCACTTATACTAGCTCTGAGTGCGTTGGAAAGCACTGCTTTGGCTGGAATAACTGGTGAATAAGTTATTCTATCGTGGTCCAACGCGCTCATAATCATCCAGGGCCTCGTATTGGCAAAAACGATGAAACTCTACAGACTATGTCGACGTTTTTAAACACCGGAGAAGGACATATGATTACCAGGGCCCAGCACGTCCATCATCCTCATTCTTCATTCAACAACTGCTCGTTACCCCAACAGAACTTTTTGGTGGAAGCTATCAAGCTCGCAGAGTCATACGCTCAGGAAGCCTATCAGTATGTATGGACGTGACATCTTACCGACGCATGCTCAACACATTTTGAAATAAGATACCTTGAAGGCAACGCTGGCACAACAACTCGCTATGTTACTTGGTTTGGAACATATGACAGCTTGCGCTATGACATCGTCAAAGATCACTTTAGGCGTATCAGCAGCTGTAATAGCTTCTCGTCATTCAAGTACGATTGTACATGCACAAAGGAGGGACCCTGGGGATACGTCATTCCAGACCAATTCGGTGTCGTCTATTTGTGTCCTACTTTCTGGACTTTACCTATCAAAGGGAAGGATTCTATGGTGAACTTCTCTCCCTTTTGTTTGCAAATGCTCCTTACAATCATCATCCAGGCCGGAAGTCTCGTTCAGAAGTCTTCCCACTTTATAAGGAATGGCGGCGCAGTGGATTACGTGTCCGGTCAACCGTCATGCAAGGAGCTCGCTATCAGCAATGCGACAAAGGCTATTTACAACGCTGATAGTTATGAATACTTCGCCGAGAATGACCCTGCTATTGAATAGACATTCTGACATTCTCAAGTGTTGTTTGATGATAATAGGACATTGCATGAATTCTTTCGGCTTGAACAAAATCGTTCCTTGGGCAGAAGACATGAGAATTATTATCTACTTTATTGAGCGATGTAACGGGATGAGTAGTCGTGAAGGTAACGAAGCAAGGTATGTGCAATGTCTCGCATAATAAATAGGTCAAAGCGACATAAAGCGCAAGCGGAACACTCGGTCTAAATATTGTCTATGGTACTCAGTCCAGTAAGCGCTGAAGCAAGATCCAGGTCTTTGGGCATTGTCCTCCAAGGTCAAAGCGAATTTGAGTTCAAGCAGTAGCATTATCGACATTACATTTGCCAAAGCGGGAAACTGACGACTATAAAGGTTACAATCCCTGGTCGACACAAGAACAAACTAGCCATCCATCCTGCCAACCGATGATACTCACTCGCAGCCAGGCAATATCTCTTGAGATGGAGGATTTTATGATCATCGACCGCTCCAGAGACATGGACGAAGATCCAGATATTTTCAGCATCCCCCAGGTCAAACCTCTTTTACCGGCAGACTCGGGCTCGAGTGAATTCTCTTCATCCTCATCTTACTACACTGCCAATACCTCTTTGAGCACCTCATCCTCATCCTTATCCTCATCTTCGCTATATTTCACCCCGAACGCATCCTTTGAAGAAGAGAAACCGGGTGCATACCCCCTGAAGGACGGAATTACAAGGCACATTCTCTCAGTGGAAACCCCTGAGACCATCACGAGAAAACAGGAGATCAAGCTCGGGCAGACCGCGGATCGGGAGCTAGAAGCGATTTTGAAGGAAAGAGACTTGGCGTACGACTCAGAACAGCGGGATTCCCACATGGATGTGGACAGCGAGCCAGAGCCTTGGGAAGATGATGATGATATATGGGTGACATCCGATCGAGACAGTGCTTCCATGGCCATTGGTTGCGGGGATAAGGATTCAGCGGAAGCTGCGGGTACGGTGGCTCCATTGTCAGGCCCTTCGAAGAAAGTTCGGCCACTAGTTCTTAGTGACACAGAAATTATTGAACGTTCAATGATCTTCCGAACAGCCTCGACCCCACTAGACATTGGAACCTGGAGGCATTCGAAGCCACTATGCAGCCAGCGCATGGAGAGATGGAACATTTGACAAGACTCTTTCCACACGATAATGATAAGTTATGCATGCGCCATGATCTATGCCTACGTTATTACATTCAACTCTTCCATATGCACATTAACGATGTAGTTACCTATGCTCCTGTACTCCTTGTTATACTTTTTCAATGCTCATCCTTCGATCCAAGTCTTCATTCATGGCATTGAATAGGTGTAATCGTTATGTGGGCGCCAAGACTGCTCAGGTTCTGTGAATGCAAGCAAACAAATTCAAAACATGATCACACCCCTCATGAGGATACCGATCTTGAAAAGAACCTTCTGACCAATCAGTTCTTCTCAGTTCTGCTTTCTTTGATTTCTACTTACCTGAGAAGCCGCCGGGTTCATCGACTATGGCCAACCATCGAGAAAGGCTTTCAGTCTCACCTTGATTGACGGGAGCCATAGTATGAGCTGATTAGCCAGCATGACACAGGATGATCGAGTTAAATCCTTTACTTGTGGACTCGAGGGCGTGTCTCCTCGGTGGCAACGGCAAGGACTGTGGACGTATCCTGGTGTTACAATATAAGAATGGCGAAGTAAGCCACACTCATTTGTTCGACCTCACGTGATACAGTAGAACATATTTTTTTTTCTTTCGTTTTTTTTTGGTGTCGCGTTTGGGATAGTGCTCAACGCCAGTGTCGTTACCTTCACATTGGTCATTTTTTTCTTTGCCATGAAAGTTCATTTTTTCATTTTTGTCTGAGTGCCTTCTTCTTTCTAATGTAAAAGGTCTCATTTCATGTGTACTCGGTGAAAGTTAACCATATTGTAAAAATTGAGGAATGGAAATACTTAGTAGATATGGATATGGTTGTTCGACTGAATGCTGTGTATCTCCAGGCTTCTTCTACTGTACTAGTCTCTGTTTTGTTCAGTCATTGGGCTCAGCCTCATCTATCTTTCTACTGAATGGAAGAAACTACTTTTCAGTTCCTTACAAGGGGTTCCAGAAACAAAAATAGCAAGTTTTGGATCCCCTGAGGAACAAAGGTGATCTGAAATCACTGCGGGCACCGGAAAATGTTTCCATTGCAAAAAGGGAAAAAGAAACATGTTATGCCATTTCCAGGGCACATATTTCAAAGGGAAAAAGGCATTAGACAATGGAAAATGCCTTTTTCCAAAAGAAAAAGCTGACAAAGAAATGGCATAACATGTTTCTTTTACACTTTTTCCAATGGAAACATTTTCCAGTGCCCGCAGTGAATGGCACAATCACTGCTGGGGCCAGAAGATGGAAAAAGAGTCAAAGAAACTTGTCATCTGTTTCTTGGCCAGCTTTTTACTATAGAAAAAGGCAAATTTTCTTTGTTCAAAGACTTTTTCCATCAGAAATTATTAGAGTTCAGACTTAGAGACACATATAGGTTAATCCCTCAGTCCAGTATAATTGACTCATATTCAAACTGTACCTAGAGACACATATAGGTTAATCTACCAGGTACAATTAGTTAAATATGTAAGCTGTGTAAAGTGTGTTGTTACTCACCCCTCAGTCCAGTATAATTGACTGAGGGGCTCATCTGAGAGTGGTCATATATATGTATATTGTAGACAATGGAAGTATTGTAGTGAAAGAATACATAGCATGGTGGCCATGACCCTGTATGATGAATGACAGAGTGGCTAGTGTGATATCATGAAATTGATGGGATAATAGCTGGTGTGATATTGTGAGATTGATGGGATTCTAACACTCCTCCTCACCCAGACACTCCTCCTTGCATGGAATAATGGTTAGCAAAGACTGAGTTGAGGATGGAGGTGCAAGGATGCTGGAGAAGGAAGAGCTTTTGTAAATATGTCTGCCATGTTCTCCTTGAAGGAGATGCGAAGGAGAGTCAATTTGTCTGCCAATATGCATTCTCGGAGAAAATGGTATTTGATGTCTACATGTTTTATGTGAGCATGTAAGAGAGGATCCTTGGACAAGGCAATTGTGGAGTCGTTGTCACAATACATTTGAGTTGGTTGGCTTGTGAGGTCAAGTCCTATGCCCTTTAGTAAAGCTCAAAGCCAAATGCATTCCTGGGCACTCTCAAAAGTGGCCATATACTCTGCCTTGCATGAAGAGGCAGCCACAGTTTGCTGCTTCCTAACAGCCCATGATACCACTCTGGAGCCAAGGCTCCAAACATACCTGCTGACGCTTTGTTGAGTATCAGGGCAGCTTGCCCAGTCCAAGTCTATGAAGCCATCGAGCTTGATGTCAGGATTTGATCCACCAAGGTGGAGTTGGAGATTATGCATGCCTTTTGAGTAGCAAACCAGATGAATTGCTGCATTCCAGTGGGATGTGGCATAGGAGTCCAGGTATTGTGTGAGTTGTTGCACACCAAAAGCGATGTCAGGTCAAGTGGATATGGCGACATACAGTAAGCACCCAACAAGCTGGCAGTATGGGGTTTTTTCCATAACTATGCACTCCTCCTGAGATAAGGAGTTGCAATCAATGCACTGCAGTTTTGCATTGGGATCCATGGGCAGTGATATGGGGGAGGCATTGGTCTGATCAAATTGGTGAGTGATTTTGTCAATGAGCACAGTCTGCAACAGTTTGACACAGTTGTTGGGACGATCCCACTCAACGGTGATCCCAGCCACAAAGTGAGGTATACCAAGATCCAAGATTGTCTATACATGGCACATTTGGGCCTTGAAATGTTCATTTTCATCTTTGCTACTTGCGATGGACAAAAAATTGTCCACATGAAGGGCTGCAATAATAGTGCCCTGGTCAGAGACATGATAAAAAATGCAAAAGATTCACATGCAAGATGCTGGAACCCCTAAGATGCCATGTTATCATTTACCACTTGGTTCCATATTCTCCTGGCCTGCTTCATCCTGTACAATTTCTTCACCAGCATCCAGACCCAGTCTTTTTCTTTGAAGCCTTTGGGCTGCCACATGTACTGTACCTTGTCTTCTGGTAGAATACCATAAAGGAACACAGTTTTCATGTCAATCTGGGTAGCATCCCATCCTTTTGCTGCAGCTAGGTAAAGGAGAATGCACCAAGACTCTATGTGGGCTGTGGGTGAGGTTGTTTTAGTATAGTTGTATCTATATACTTGTTCATGCCCTTAAAATACCAGTCTGACTTTGAATCTCACTGCTCTTCCATGCTTGTCACGCTTGATTTTAAAAACTGGATGCCTGGTTCTGACTTTTTGACCTGCTGGCACTGCTGATCAAGGTACAAGTTTGTATACACCAATGTCCTTAAGTGAGTTAAGCTCATTGTGATATGCTGCTTTCCATTGACAGGCATCTCCCAACTATTTTGCCTTGATCCAGGTACGTGGTTCATCACTAAAGTCTGGAGCAGGAGGGTAATCTTTGAGTTTGTGCATAGCAGTCAATAAATACTCAATGTTCTGTAGCAATGCAAGATTGCCAAGATCAGGTGCATTGAGATCTAGAACGGCTGCTGGACCCTCAGTGCCTCAATTGGGCATCTCCAATAGATTGTTGGCTAGTTTATCAGTCTTGCATTGTGCATGTATGCACTCCCCAGCTGCAATCAACTCCTGTACTGCCTTCTGAGTCCATGACAGCAGTGCATTGTCGGGGTCTGCTCTGGCAGTCGGTACAAGTATGCATTGGGATTGATGAGGTTGGGGTATCTGTTGCTCTATTCATGGTTCAGTAGGCTCAACATAAGGGATGGGTGGAAGTAGTCCAGGAGTACTCAAGTCAATGTCATCAAGAGCTATGGGGTCAGTGCACTGAGCAGCAAGTGGCTTTTGAGTAGCGATGACATCAGGAGGTGAGTTTGTGTCAGGTTCTGCTGACTTGGGGGCCTTTTCCAAGAAGCAACATCCTTACAAGGCAGACTCAAGTGCCAAACTATGTGTGCTCAGGGTGTTGATGGCTCCAGGAGGTGTTCCAGAGCATGGGAAAGTTGAAATGGGCAAGTCCAGAGTTGAACAACTTGTCCCAGGGTTCAGGAATTGGAGTTGGGTGAAGGTCGAGTCAAGGATGGGATTGATGAGGCTGGAGTTTTGATAAGTAGCGTAGTGCATGCCAGTCAATATAGTGCGTGCCGGACAAGTATTCACAGGGGCAAGCATGAAGAGAGACAGAAATGGCAAGCATGAAGAAATAGGGGATCACAGTAACAGTTGTTCAATATTGAGACTAAGGTACATCTGAGCTACCTATAGTCTTATATACTCCCGGCACTAGTTCCAGGTATCTACAATAAGATCCAGAACTCTATAAAGAGTAGCGGAGCAGATAAACAAATGTATACCTAATAGATTATGTGGACAATGTGATCTGCATGGTCCTGATGCCTAATAGATTATGCGGATGGTGCCAGACTCACTGAGAGATGTGACAATGGCCTATAAAGGTGGCAGGGGGGTCCCAGAGAAGGTTCAAAGGGGTCAGAACATGTCAGGGAGATGTGAAAGGCCAACATTGGGTACTCCACAAAAATCATGGGAAAGTCCATACTGAGGGTGATAATGCATGACAGAGGAATGAGGATGCACCCCTTGAGATGGCAGATATTGCATAGCCCTGTTGGAGCCCTGACATGGGTATGGTTGATGAACATATTTCACATTGCTTTGGGAAGAAATGCTTGGATAGTGGGCAAGGCAGTTGTATGCAGATCCTGAAACATCAAAGTCCATGTATTTAGAATGAGCTCCATTGTCATACATCTCCTCATATTGTAGATTATAGTTCTGTGTAAAATAAGAGTTATGATCTATCATGATGTCAAGGTCAGGATCAGATTCTAGCAATGTGGGAAGAGGCATGGAGGCAGCAGCTCTATTTGACTGCAGCTGATTGCCATTGGAGGGGTGGCTCTTGGTTGCAGGCTGAGGTGCTTTAGAGTGGCGAAAAGGTAAAGGAGGGAAAGAATCAACAATTTCTTGATCTGTTCTCAGACAAAGAGTAGCTGCTTGTTGACTGTCCATAGTCAGCAAAGTGGTGCTTGTAGTGGACATCAGGTGTAAGGGTGTGTCAATACACCTTAGTTAAAGCCCAGGGTTAGGCCTAAGCCCCTATTGACTAGAGCTAGAATGGTACTAGTTGACATCAAAAGGCAAGTAGTAACACAGGACTATGGTGTAATGGTAACATGCGATGCAGGTTCAAGCCCTGCTAGCTACAGTTTTCCTGAGGTTGTTAGTTCAATCCTCTGGAAGTGTTACAGTTGAATGAGAACACAAAAACATTCTCAATCATCAGGGGTGGGCTCATACCACCCATCATACCCAGGCAAGGTTCCTGGAGTTCCATGGAGCTCCAGGCGTCAATGCCTATCATTGTCAACACTTGCAAAGAGGTCAGTATGGAGACCACTCCCAGACCAATGATAGTTCAGGTAGCATATGCCATAGGTATACATGTGGTTCATTCACATACGTGGAATCCTGTTGACAAGGAGGTGGCAAAGCACCTCCATATTGCCAAGGTTAGTGAATTGCCCAGACTCAATGTGGAGCCTGTGCAGGGGAAAGCCATAGTTGTTGACGGCCTGGAAGGGCATCATGCTTTCTCTGTTGTAAGCCTCCACAGCCTTGGCATAGAGGTGTGGGCAGGCAGTGACAAGAGCAAAGGCTCTCATGTATGCGGCACACACATGGGCACCAGTAGGTGCCAGCGCGCAAGTGAGGATGTAGCCAAAAACAGTGCCTTGGCTAACTCGTCCTGCAATGTCCATAGCAATCCCAGACACAAAGTTCTGGGATCTGGGATGACCGTGGTGCAGCAAATACTGCACCCACTGGTCTATCTCAAAGTGGTGTTTGCGGAAAACTAGAGCTAGTCCTGCACCATGAGTCAAATTATCTTGTCAGCCTAACATGGCCAACACTCGTGAAGGCAGAGGCACCAGTAGCCAGTGCCTGTCATGTGGTAGGTGGCACATGACATCAGCAAGGTTGATGTCAAGGACTCAGTGCATAGACCAGTCCTGCCACATAACGTGTGTGAAAAAGGAGATCCTATGGAACTCCTGGAGAAGGAGTGCTGCATGGATGCGCTCTAGAAGAGTCATCAAGGTACCATTCTCTTTAGTAACTCGTATGAGCAGGCGTACCTGCTCAGGGTTCATGGGCATCCCTTGAGGGACCCATCAATATAGTCTGTAGTATGACTGGGTGGTATATACCATCCCAGCCAACTCGTGGGTGCAGGCAATCTTTGCCTCCTTACCCATGTATACTGCATTGGTTGTTGGCAACCAATAGAAGTTAGGGTGCAGAATGCCCCTAAAGTCATTTTGGCATTCCCAATGCCCATTGACAAAAGTAGTTTTCCAGCCATCTGGAAAATGGCCAGGCACTGTATTGTTCAGCCTTTCAAAGTCCTGTTTGGACTTCTTGGCATCCTCAGCTAAGCATCATTCAACCTTAGTATTGTGTGATTGTTTTAGACAATGTGTCTGTATGTCATCATCAGGTTCAATCTCCTGATATTCTCTCAATGGGTCCATCTCATCAGACCCAGAGTCGTCTTCATCACCCCATGGCTGTATGACGAAGGCCTGTTTGTCACTCTCCTCATGGTGCACAATAGGTGGCATCCACTCAGGATACTTATGGGGGAACGTATAGATATGAGTTCTTCAACCTCAATATAGCCAGAGTGGGCTTGCTCTGGTACATTTCTAGGGAACTGTACCTTGTGATGGGCAACAGGCTTGTTGCCCTTCACCAAGCCCTCCTTCAATGCCTGGCTGGATGGCGCTGCAGTGCCATCCTCTGGAGGAGGCATAGGCTTTGGCAAGCCTATGGGTACTATTGGGACTGGGTTTGCGGACCCCGTCACAATTACTTTGGGGGGAGGGGGCATAACGCCCTTCCCCTTTGACTTCAAGGGGGTAGAGTCCCCCATTTCCACGTCCTCCCTTGATGGACCAAAGTCCTCGTAGGGCAACGTGGGTGCCCTATCACCAGGGGTAGTCTGAAGGTCCTGTCAATGGACCTTCCATGGTGAATCTCTGACTGGAGAAGTGACTCTCTTCCCCAGTCCCATCGCAGAGCGATAGAGGTCCAATTGGGCCTCATCCCTCTGACTTCAAGCAATGTCAAGTTCATTCAGAACTTGAGTGAGTGCAATTTGCACTACAGGGTTCTTGAGAACATCCATCCCAACATTCTCTGGTACTCCAGCATTGTGGAGGCACTGCAGCAGGTGAGTGAGTTGCTCATCCGCCTCCACATTAGGCAAAGCTTTGCGAGCCTTCACTTTCCTCTTTCCTTTCCCTTTCCTCTTTGACCCAGAGGCGTCACTAGTATGCCCTGGGTACTCAGAGCTGTGAGAGGGCACTGACAACTCACTCACCATTGGGGGTACCAACGCAGTGTCATCCGCGTCCATTGCGTGGAGAGACACAGGGGCAAACCAATTGCAGCTTGTCCTGGGGTTTGCCAAAGTGGCAGGTACTTGAGAACCTGCTGAAATGGCCTGAGTTATCACAGGTACTTGTGGTAACACATATTGGCCAAACTCCTGCAACCATACAGGCTGTATGGGCACTGGCTGTTTGCCAAAAAATGCATCCTGGTATGACAGTGGTTGTACCTGTCATGAGGAGCCCTCCACAAATTGCATAGGGGACACACGTCATTCCCCTCACAACCTCTGGCAGCCTGCAGCCCCCCCTCAAGCTGCTCCTTGTCCTTGTTGAGCTGCAGGACGGCTCAATGCTCCATATGCTGGCAGGGCCACATCATAGCCCTGCCACCTCTTCTTCTTCTTCTTCTCCTTTTGAGCCACTGGTATGGCTCAAGTTTTTCTAGGGAGGTGGGCCTAGACCCCCTCCCTGATCACTCGGGTACAGCTTTTTGGACAGAGTAAATGCAATGTCTGCAGCGCAGACAGTAGTACTCTGTAGTTGATGAAGAGAAAAAAGAACTTTGTGCAGATAACCCTTTATCAGCCCAAAATTGGCTGACTAATACAGCATCTATGGCTGGCTTGCACTGGCATTAGCCACGAGTTGGCTAATATATTAGCATGCCACAGCCTAGAAGTCCATGGCTTACTAATGCAACTTGCTTTGTCGCGCTAGTTGTCCAGGGTGTTTTACCCCCTGGACCTCTAAATAGCGGTCAAGGGCCTCTGTCAGGGGACGCCCTTGTTCAAGCATAGTCTGACATGCACACACACACACACCACTCCCTTTTCTCTCCTTCTCTCTTCCTTTTTCCTTTGCTCATCTCCTTTTTCTAGTGTCTCCATACTTACATTTATTCTATTGATTTACTTACCTTTAGTCCAGGTGGGCTGGTGGCTGTGTGCTTTGTAAGCATTCATCCCAGCAGCTGCTGACTAAGTGTTTGCCCCAGCAGCTGCTTACATAATCAGGCCACGTGACCTTTAACACTATTTTCAGATCCTTGGCTCTGGGGAATCTTAGACTTGTTCTCTTTGGATTCCCCTCTGCCAGGTGATTAACTACTTACTATTCTTGTTATATTTACCTTCTAATATACTTTGGATTCCCCTCTGCCAGTTGTGTGATTAGCTGTAACTTCCAAAGGTCACCCTTACATCACTCCTTCAGGCATTGTAACTCAAACAGCTAAAAGCTGTTCAATCATTGCCTGCAGACAATTGTGCATCGTCTGACAATGAAACTCATGAGCTTCCTCCACTCCAGGAGTGGCAAAACACCCACAATGTTGAGGAGGCATCTCAAACCTCCTTGGCTGCTGCATTTCCATACCCACTCAAGGGTATGAAGATCTAGTATGACCAACATTGGTCATCCTCAAATCCACTACCACACTTCCGATACACATTGGTGGGTTCCTTGCAATAGGCACAGGTAGGGGAGATCCCCTCCGAGCATCAGATGCTCCAAGGTGGGCCTCACCCTCCTCCTGCTTTACCGTTGGAGGGAGTTCTGGTTGAACTCCACTCATATTGTGGGTGTCAACAGCAATGTTCCCTTGGAACCTTACACCCTGATCTTCAATGAAGGACTGACCATGGTCCTTCAGATCACCTTGACAGAATTTCTGTAGAATGACATGGTCATTCCACATCAACCCTTGTCGTTGAAGTATATCGCGCCATAGTGGAGCATGACTGGGATCTGCTGTAAAAGCAGATCCTCCTTCAGTTGATGCAGCTTTGTTAGGCACAATTGTCCCTAATACTGCTCTCCTCTGGTGTTCCATTGCAGCCTGTCTGACCACATAGTTCTGGGGAGTTTCCCCAGGCTGCTGCAGAGCATAAAGCATTGAAAATGCTTCATCAACCAGAGACAACAACAATGGTTTGTCCTTTTTGGGCAAAGGGGATGGCCATTCAGAGGATACTTGGGATCCTTGAAGCTGCTTCCTCTCCAGGTATTCCTTTACCTCTTGCTCCAAAAAATCAATGTAGAATTCAATAAACTCTTCTGGGACATTGGGGATAATATTATGCCCTAAGCTTCACTGAATTGCAATATGTTTAACCACTCTAGCAGCTAACCATTGCCTAGTAGAGGCTTTGGAAACCTCTACACAATCCCTCCAGAATGCAAGAACTCTCCAGATGAGAATCTCATCTGGACCTGTTCTGTGCTCTGTATCTGAGGTATCAGGTGCTTCCTCAGAGACTATCTCGACATAGGCTGAGAACGTCGTTCTCCACCCTAAACCTGATGATGGGCCAGCTTGCGATGGGGCTGGCTCCTCCACATAGGCTTCCCTAGGGTTACCCTGCGCACCTGTCGAGGTGCGTTGAGGTTGCACAGTTCCAACTACAGAGCTCTGTCGGAGCTTGGTCTGGCTCACCCCTCATCATGCACTAGAAGAGGCTGCTCCAGTCTCTCCACTCTGTGCAGACGGTCAACCATCATCTGATGGTTGAGTGGGCATAGCATAAAAAAGGCCTCCTGGCATTCCTCCACCTTCCACACCCATGGCATGACATGACGTGGCATTACTTCCTAATTTCCATGGAGCGCTCTGAGGTGCTCCACTCGCCAAGTTCCTGGAATCATGCCCAGAAACTCCTCTCTCCATGGACATTGATATGCCCACTCCTTACTATAATGGTTTCACTCTGAACCCGTTTTAGTACAATCACTGATGGTAAAGTTTGAACTTTTTTTGAGGAAGTTCAGTTGCTTGCCATAGCAAAGATAGTCAATGCAGGTTGACTTAAAAAAATGTAACATTGTTACTGAGCCTTTCACACAAGACCATAAGTCAGAACCTATCTATTGATTCTGGCTATGTTTGTGCAAAAAAGACTACTTGAGGTTATGTAAAATAACCTCACTACTTATATACTAATTAACAATTACATAATCAATAAATAATGATAATGATAAAGTAAGAGTACTTTATACTAAGTACTGTAACAAACATGATCTGTTACAACTGTCCCATGCTTCTTGAGAGGCTGTGGCTTGACAGGAAGGGGGTAGAGAGGCTAGCTCTTCTTTGCATGCTAAGTTTATCACAATTGGACTTAGTCTCAACTAGAGCAGCCTGCTTTTTGGTCTGCAGCTTTCTGGGAGGCTGGCTCTTTGCAGTGATAGGAAGCTTACTCTTCTTTGCAGCAGTGGGTTTGTTTCAATTGGACTTGACTTTGACTGTAACAACCTGCTGTTTCCTCTGTGGCTTTTTAAGAGCAGGTAGAGAGGGCTGGCTCTTCTTATGGGTGGTAGGTTCATTATCATTGGACTTGGTCTTGACTATTGCAATGTGACAAGGAAATGGAGGTACTCAAAACTGCTACTAATAGTATAGACAGATTTGAGAGGCAGTTCCTGCTTTTTCAAGATAGAAGGAGAGTGTATTTTTCTCTGCTAGTTGTATGTTAGCCACAACTTCCAGAGGTTATTGCTCTTACAGCAGAACTGTAAGGTGACCTCTGAAGGCTATGGCTAAGTCACACAGCTGGCAGAGAAAAATCTAAAGTGTGTATTAATGTATGTATAAGTAATTAATAATAGCTACATACCTGGCAGAGGAAAATCCAAGGAGAACAAGTCTAAGGATCTACTCTGCCAGATGCTCAAAGAAAATAAAAAGTAAGTCACATAATATATAAGTCGCATGTAATGGTCACATGTCCAGATCATCTGTTTGAGTTACATGTCTGAATCACATATCTGGGTCACATGTGCAGCTGAGTCTGAAAAGAGGGAGTAAATGATGGCTTGATGGCTGAATTACTTTTTCTTTTGAAACTCAAACCAATTTGACATTTGAGAGAGTCTAGCATCAAACTGAGTAAATCAAAGAAGTATGGCCTGTGCTATTCCCCAATCAAATAGGCAAAAGTCTAGAGGGTTGAGAGCAAGGCTGAGAAGTGAAGAAATAGACAAGAAATAGATGTGAAATGGTAGTCCCCTGACAGAGAGTTGGACTTGGCATTTTTGTTGTCCAAATTGATCTCAATGATAGGATTCTATGTTTTACCACTGGCAAAAATGGTCTGGGCAAAGACAGTAGGTGCATCTCTAGTAGTCAGCTCAGCAGTAGAAATGACACTGATTTGGCTAGTCTTGATTTTGTTTGTTGAGATCAGCTTTGACAATTTGAGTGCACTCTTCTGAAGAGTAGGTAAGAGGAGTTGCCCATCTTTGTTCTCAAGATCTCTGATTTCTTGCTTTTCCTTCTTTGGTTTACTCTTTCATGGAGCATCAGAGAGCTTGGAGGCTATCCTGTAATGATATGAGATATTCCAACAAGATAGTTTGGCAGCGCAAACCAAGGTAGTCAATTACCTGCCCACTGCTAGCCAGCAGCCTTGGTGGCATCCTGTGCAATGATAGTAAGCATATTAGCTTGTGAAATGGTAGACCAAGACTGACTTAATAATGCAATCAGATGTTTTTTGCAGCTCAAAATAATGTTCAAGTCCTTCTCCATGACTATATTCTATTTGTAATTTTGCTCCTTGACAAATAGGCTTGATGGCAGTTTCAGTTCAGCTTTCAAGAAATCAAATGCTGTTTAAGCTCATTGACAAGTTGCTCAGCATCTATATTCTTTGTAATCTTCTCTGTAATCTTCTCTGCCACTGCATTACTATCAAAATACCATCAATATGAAATATTAGATGCAGCAGTTAACCACTTACTATGCTCCACACTTCATTAAGCCCAACAGAGTATTTTCCTCAACCTTGAGATAGTTGGCTAAGAACTAAGGATATAAGTAAATAAGATCAATCATAGTAACATTAAATTAAAACATACATTTGCCAAACCTGGGCTTGTGATGACTAATACTGTGGTCCTCCCAAAGGCAGTCACTGACAATTACAACAAAAGTTTGAAACCATTTTTAGTGCCTTCATTATTCCAAGAAAAATAAGCACCTAGAAGATGAATGCTAAAAAAAAATGGACTTGTAGGTTTTTTCAATTTTGCACAGTGCTTTTCAAAGCTATGAACTCATTATTAAAGAGTTTCCTTTTGAGTTTTAACATGAGTGGTCTCCAGTACTGCTTGCAAATACACCTCAGTACTCATGTCATACTATTCTCAAAAGCTAGGCCAATGTAGCTTTTATGATGGTGGTTAAAGGTCAAGGTGTGGTTCAACCAACTTGAACTACTCCCAAATATAACCAAGCATGGTCACATAACTTTGTTGATATTTCCACATGCAACTTTTTCTTTCTGACTAAAATAGGGATAAACACTGCTGGCAGCCAAACATGTTTCCTTTGGAAAAAGTGATTGAGAAACCTGTCACCCAGTTTCCAAATGAATTGTCTCTAGAAAATATGTAAGCAGTTTCTCTTGGAAAAATTTAGGAAATTAGATTCATATTTCCCAACTGTTTCCAAAGTAAGAATGATAACTTTTTTGAGCCTTTTTCCACAAGAAACATAATGAAAAACATAATAATATTATCAGTGAGGTTTCTATGAGATAAAGAACAACTTTTTTCCTTAGAAACAGGGATGTAAACCTTTGAACTATCTCTTTTTATGTTTTACTTGTAAAAATTTATTATTTTACCTTAAGGGAGCAGGGATTTACAAGAAAAACATACAAAGAGATAGTTCAAAGGTTTACATCCCTGTTTCTAAGGGAAAAAATTGTTCTTTATCTCATAGAAACCTCACTGATAATATTATTATGTTTTTCATTATGTTTCTTGTGGAAAAAGGCTCAAAAAAGTTATCATTCTTACTTTGGAAACAGTTGGGAAATATGAATCTAATTTCCTAAATTTTTCCAAGAGAAACTGCTTACATATTTTCTAGAGACAATTCATTTGGAAACTGGGTGACAGGTTTCTCAATCACTTTTTCCAAAAGAAACATATTTAGCTGCCAGCAGTGAAACCTGCAAAGTTAAAGAGACTCAAAAAACTTTCCCAATGAGTGAATATTTTAAAATAGCCATTACTCCATCAGTTGATTAAAATTGCATATGCCAAAATGAAATTTGTAGATAGAATGCCATAGTATTTTACATGATTTAATCAGAATTTTAGGTACTTTCAATCCTTCATGCCAATATCATCTTTCAAGAAGTATAAAACATTGGAACAGTTTTTTGAGCCATTGTAGGTCTCAGGAGAGAGGAGAAGGAACACCCACCCCCAATAGCAATAACTCTGGCACCTACTTGAAGCACTTCTCAATGTCCTCTGGAACAAGTACAAGGGTCCAAATTACTTAATGCAGCACCACAAGGCCCCAACTCTCACTCCAAAGGATGATACAGGCTCTCCAGACACTTTTTGTGAATCAGGAATGCTCAACATCAAGGTTATCAATGCTGCCCCATTCATACATATCATACAAGGAGAAACACCTGCCTTTCAGCTGCACATCTTGCCTTCTCTTCTAGAAGAACACTTGCAGACAGACACAGTCCCTCCAAAGAAGAAGACTGAGAAACAGATTTTATGAGAAGTAGTCTCTATAGAGTATCATAAGTTTGCTGTTGTATTCTCTGAAAGAAGTGCTAAAGAGCTTCCTCCACACTGCTTATATGACCACCAGATCAACCTTGAAAACAGGATGGCCCTACCCTTTAGCAAAATCTATGACATGTCTGAAGTCAACTTTTGCACACTCAAGGACTACCTCAACAAAATGCTCAGAAAAGGTTTTATCCAACTCTCAATCTCTACTGCTGGAGCCCCAGTACTATTTGCCAAGAAAAAGACAGCTCACTACCTATACATTAACTACTATGAACTCAATAAGGTCACCAAGAAGAACTGCTACCTGCTTCCACCTATTGGGAACCTGGTCAATCAACTCCAAAGTGCTAAGATATACACAATAATTGACCTCTGCTCTGGGTACAACAATATATGTATAGCCCCTAGAAAACTATGTTCTGGACATAGTATGATCTGTTTAAATACCTTGTAATGCTCTTTGGAATGAATAATTTTCTAGACACCTTCCAGTACTTCATGAACATCTTCCATAACATGAGCAACATCTTTGTTATTGTCTATCTAGATAACATCCTCATCTACTCAAACTTGATGGAAGAATACTGGGAGCATGCCAGATGCATCCTAGAATGACTCTGGTAACACAATCTCCATGCCAAACTTGAGAAATGCTCATTCGACACCATAGAAGTCAAATACCTCAGCATTATCATATATTTGGATGGCATTTGCATGAACTTCCTCAAGATTGAAGCTATCAGCAACTGGCTGCAACTCTAAAACATCAAAGAAGTACAGTCCTTCTTAGAATTTGCTAACTTTTATTAGAGGTTTACAGACAATTACTCCAATATTACAAAATCTCTAAACTGGCTCATATGCAAGAATTGCTATGATTAAACAGCTCAGCTGCAGGCAGGTTCATTGATCTGAGGTTCTTTTTGAGTATGACTTGACAATTCAATACTGCCTGGAATGACTTGAAGCTAGGCCTGGTGCCCTTATTTGATGCTCAAATGTTTACCCAAAGAAGTCTTTTGAACAGAACATCTTCAATCATTAACTGATACGATGCTGCTAAAGAGCATAGGAACATAACCAACACCAGAAGTCAAAATAAACATTATTCAAAGGCTGAAAACTGTAAGCCTCCTGGTACAACAAGTTCCAAAAGTAACATCTCCTATCACACCAGAAGA
>JAGGAT010000335.1:0-37270 GCA_017657195.1 Termitomyces sp. T70a
TTTTTTTTTTCAATTTTATGTGTAACAGAGGTACTGCGAAAATACAACAGGTGCAATGTTCATCTCTTTTATTTTCTTTCTTCCTTTGTTCTCTGTAAGTTCATCTATTGTCACGTTATTCCTCGCATTCGCATAATTTGTCGTGTGCAATGCCTACTTTCATCATTTTATTCGTTTTATCGCTACTCGGCTTCTTCGTCATACACATATGTTCTCGCACTTATTTACGACTACGACGTACGTAGAACTATTTATTTGTAATACATAAATATGCGTATGCGTATTCGCTTCTAAATTGCCTCGCAAAGAATATATATATATATATAGATCTCGGATACGCCGTGCTTGCAACGGCCCATACAAGCAGGTGACCCCAGGAGGGTATCTGGAACAGTAACAACGATATCCCTCCAGGTGCGAATCACAATCTTCCAGTAAATCTAGTCCATTAACAACGATTTGCTACAGTCTCGTAGGGTTCGCGACGTCCTTACTGAATTTCGAGCTACCCTCCCTCCACACCCTCGTTAGCACAGGTAGTAGCGCACAATTCTATCGGTTCCCGAACCCGAAACCGACGTAATTTGACGGTTTTCCAGCGGTCCGGGAATCTCTACCTATTAAAATTGGAGTGACAGCGAGAAACGGTTAGAGCAGCGCGAACATTGGTTTTAAATTTGTCGGGTCATGTTTCCAAGATAGTTCATCCTGCGTATACGACTACGACGACTACGAAAGTATACTACCCTTAAGCAAATAAGTTTGGGATGTAAGACACATGAAAACCATTTTAAGACCCGTAAAACTCTCCAGCCTCTGCAAGATTACAAGCGCTTGTTTTTGCATCTAAAAACAGTTCTAACATCTCCCCAACATCCTCGGGCTCTATCTGATTCCGGCCAGCCAATTGAGCCGATATTGACGCAGGCGTAAGCAGTTGTAGCGCATATCTAGGTTAGAAGGAATGAGCGCAGTTTAGAATATTAAGCATACTCTATACCGTAGAGAACTCTTCTCCCAAACAGACACTAACTGGTCAAGGACACCTTCCCCTAATCTTAATCTCTCGACCGTAGCTCGCAGCTGAATCACCTTTCCAACTTGATCGCGCGTATAACCTTCTGTCTTCACAATCATGCATCTGTTGTTGTATAAAGAAAATGTGATCGCAATACATGAAATGTACGCGACATACCGGCTCAGAAGGTCCACGGGTATACCATGAGGAGAAACAATATCCGATGTACCCCGCACAACTGTCTGCCCGCGATTCGTCGCAAGAATAACCGTCGGCGCCATTGGAGACTCGAGCAACGCATTCAAGTAAGTAAAGCACTCGATATCCAGCATGTGTACTTCGTCGATGAATACGACTCCCGGTACTAGTTCTGCAACACCTTGCTCAACGTAGCGTTGGACAATCTTGTTTACCTCGCGTCGGAGCTTCTCGGTAATCTCTGTGCGACCGGACTTTACAAGGGAGCCCATCACGCTCATGATGTCTTGACCACCTTGGGGCCTGGCATTGGCAGCGTCGAGGTCACCGAGAGTGATGTCTTGGACAAGCTCTTTGAATTTACGAACTTCGCCTTTAGGAAGCGGAACATAGGTCTCTGCTTCAAGGTCAGAGGAAGAAGCGTACGAATCCGAACGCCCGACACGCTGTTTGGCCCTTGAGAATGAAGTGGACGTTTACATCAGAACTTCCCGATACCTACCTTCACGGCACCAGTTTGATGTTCAATATAGATCACATCTCCCACCATAATTTTTTCTTTGAGAATAGCCTCGTACATCGTCGGATCCAAAGACAATTGTTTCGTGCCCCTGATCGTTTTGAGACCAACGATGACGCGTGAAACCGTCTTGCCATAGCCACTTAATGGATTCTCTGCATCTTGCGGTGTGAGTTCCGTGACCTCCCCCTCATAAATATCTTTTGTCTCTTTGATTTTGAGCCCTACGAGAGAAATGTGAGTAGAATCATGCAGAAAACACGCCACGTACCTATTGCCCTTCTAAACACTTCTGCGAGAACTTCCGTCTTCTTGACTTCGGTACTGTAGACTTCTGACCCTACCATAGGACAGAATGGGACTTTTGCACCCAATTCGCGGGAAACGGCAAGAGCTAACGCGGTTTTCCCAGTGCCAGGCGCACCTACCAGCAATAAGGCTCGTCCAGAAAACCTTCGTGATCGTATGAGATCGACAATGACACCACAAGCCTGGACGAGTCAAACTCAGCGGATACACGGTGATTGTAGACACACCTCGCGAGCATTGGTTTGGCCAATGAATCCTGCACTATCGATGACTGCAAGTCCCTCAGAGGTCAGTCCAAGCCCTTGAATGTGCGAATGGGTTGCAATTCGCGGAGATTTCCCCACAGACTGTGTAGACAGAGGCGGGAGAGCATTGCGGTCGACTGGTGTGGATGTCGATAATTTTGAGGCCATGGGTCAAAAAACGCGACTGACAAACAAGTATGTTAACCACAATTACGACAATTTATTGACTGTAATAATTCATGGAGGGGGGGCCCTTGATCTCTTACCACGATGTGCACCACTGACACTGGCTGCCACGTTCGCGCCTGACACGCCGGACTTTATTCAACACGCTCCTCTGACAGAGGCCCTGCTAAAGCAGGCAGATCAACTATAAGGCCCCCCCTCCATTGTCACCGGGCTAAACTAGCCAGTGAGACTGGCCAAGAAGAGGGCCATCGAGAAGAGCTTTTGCCTCCCACCCCCGAGCAAAACGAACTTTCTCGGACCTTACTCTATAGGGAAGGAGCCCACCAAATGGACCAACAAGAACAATTGGCACACACCATACATCCCTGGACCCACAGCGGTGAAGGGACACATGACAACCGGTAACATGAGAAAATCCAAACCCCGAATTCGGAAACAAAATAAGAGGTAGTAAGCTCCTAAGCTCCGCTCCAGCCCTCACCATGTCTACTCCCCCCCCCAGATGAAATAAGGAAAAGACTGCAGGAGGCAAGCCCAGAGAAGCAGACCGGGGTACGTTGCCATGACAAAAAGAGAAGGAACACGGCAACTGACCTGCCCTCTGACATGGAGGAATCGGAACCAGAGGGCAACCAACTGGCCCCCTCCTCACCCATATCGCCTCCCTCCCAGCTAGGGCCAGAACCCCCCCGTGCTACTAGAAGACCCAAGACCTGGCAACAGGATGATGAGGGTGATATGACAATGGTCAACGGATTCCTGCCCTCCCCATCCCCTACAGAGAGCCCTGACACCTCCCCCCCCCCTGACAGCCTTCCTGGAAGGAATTAGGGCAGTGGACCCCTCCTGGATAGTAAAGAGAACAAGGAAAGACACCGCCCAGCGGGCTCTAACCCCCCCAGCAAACCAGCTAGAGATGAGCTCGCCAACAGCAGGGCAGCACCCTGTGAGCAGCCCCTCATCTCATGGATTCCCACCACAGCTCCCCGCGGGGCTCGTAAGGTCCCAGACCCCAGTAGGGGGCTTTCCGATAATCCACCTATTGACGCCACCATGGTACAACCTTTGCCCAGAGCAGAAAAAACATTTCGAAGCGTACCCTGAGCCCAAATTATGGGTAAGAGGCTGGCAAGGCAGTAAAGCGGACGACCTTGTGGCCATAAGCGAAGACCTCAAAACCCTCATATTGAACATGACTAGTGAGAAGGCGAAACTATTATCCCCACAACAAGAGAAATCCCTCGCATCCTCAGCCTGCCTTGAACACCAAAAGCCCCCATATCATTTCCTAGTGACCGGTATATCCGAGCAAGCCTACAAGATAATTATAAACAATCCAATCATCTCCACAGCTGAGGTCATGGCTTTTTTCCTGCCTTTCTTCCCGGCCGTCCCCCATTTTCTTTGCACCATCGAGGGTTTTACTCTTAGTGTAAAAGATGATATTTTGATTTGGGAGTCAGAGAAGGAAGTAACAAGGATAGTGAGAGAGACCCTCTTAGCGAACGAAAAATTAACTGCCCTCCTAAAGAGCAAACTCATAGGCGACGACACCTCGATCCACAACTTAGGACTAGCAGAAGAAATCCTGTCCATGATCGAAGTAAGATTTTTGAAACCCGAGACCTTAGTGAACGCGCCAAGGAAGCCAATTGTCAGGAAGCCCCTATGGAACATTTACTTCCATAACTACCCACCAATCTCCTGGCATAGCTATTTTATTCTCCTCCAAAACCTCCAGGAAATAATTTTTGCTGATATGGACTATGGCCTTGCAAACCTTGTAGCCGAAGGCAGACAGCTCCACTGTTTCAAATGTAAGGGAGCGGACCATAAGCATTTCAACTGTGCCTACTCAGAAATCGAAGGATGGTATGCAAACGAGGACAGAGAGATTGAAGAAATGGCAGAGTTTGCACCTATCAACAGGCAAACGAGAGGAGCAAGGGGCGGCGGGAGATGCGGTGCTCTGAGAGGTGGTGCCAGGGGATCTGGAGGAAGGTTCTCTAGTTACCCTAGTAATAAGAATGACCGTCGTTAGCGCCCTTACGTTGTCTACCTTACAGATCCAAGCAAAATTCTTTCCCCTTCCTCTACAGGGGTTGATGAGACCCGGATGAATTTACTGCATATTTGTATGTCAGGTAATCTGAGTCGAACCCCCCTCACCAGGTGAGGTTAATGTCCGGACAGCATCATTTTCACGAGGGTAGTGCCATTGGCGGCAGCCCTGCCTAAGTCCCCGTTCCAGGCAGGGGCATTACCCAAACACCACCTCCTGACACAACTAATATAGAACTACTAAACATGGATGACAATATCGGTTTTGGCTACTCCCCTGCTCAGGCAGGAGAGGCCCACGGAAATACCATCAACCAGAGCCTTGAGGATGGCCTGAGAGGGATCGGCGATGGTTCGCGGCGAGCCCAGTTGCATGCACTTTTGGATGAAGCAGTGCCAAACGCAAGCACAATGCGCTCACACTGAGGCATAACCTCCCCCCCAGTTTCAAAAAAGAGAGGTAGAAACAGGAAGGGAGCACTCACCTTTGCCTCCCTCAATATGAATGGAGGGGACTCCCAATCAACACATCAGAAGTGGAATGGCCTGTGCCAGCTGATAAGGGAGAGCAATATTGACGTGCTGGCACTACAGGAGACGCATCTGAACCAAGAAAAGATGGAAGAACTTAATAAGCTTTTTGAGAGGCAGGTACATTTTGTGTCAAGCTTAGACTCTGAAAGACAAAACACTAAAGGGGTGGCCTTTGCATTAAATAAGAGGACAGTCAAATAGGCCGAGACGCATTATAGAATCCTGGAACAAGGAAGGGCCCTTTTAATAGAAATCCCATGGCATGACGGAGCTACTATAAGCTGCCTAAATGTCTATGCTCCCAATACCCCGAGAGAGAATGGCTGCTTCTGGGGTAACCTGAGAAGACTGTGGAGCGTAAGGCCCCACATGCTAGAACCGAGTGTGCTAATGGGCGATATGAACCTCGTCAAAGAAGCCATAGACCGTCTACCTGCATATGAAGACCCTCTAGAGGCGGTCCTGGCCTTGCAAGCACCAAAATCTGAATTTAGTCTAGCGGACGGATAGCGTAGGGAGAACCCCACCTTGCTAGATTTTTCCTTCCAAATGCAAAATAGACCAATACAATCACGGATAGACCATATATACATAAATAAGGACCTTGTACCCTTCAGCTGGGACTGGCAGATTAAATGAACAGCTATAGGTACAGACCATGCAATGATACGTATGACGATCATGCATCCATGGCAACCGCAAGTAGGAAAGGGCCGGTATGCTATGCCAGCCCTACTGATTAAGGACACAAAACTGATGAATAAAATCGAAGAGATGGGGAAGAAACTTTTGACAGACTTGGAGTCCTTGTTCAAGCAAGAAGCCCTACCTCCAACCCCCAAACTATTCACGAAGCTTTCAAAACCATGCTACTTCACCTAGTGCAAGAGTATTCCAAAGGTCTGAAGCCTAAAATACTGAAGGAAATCAGCGCCCTTGAAAAAGATAGATTAACCGTATTAAACAACACAGACCTAGATGAGGGCACAAGATGAGAAAGTGCCGCTATAATGGATGAGAGAATCAAAGACTTGGAAACGTTACATTTTGCGAGGGCTCAAGATACTGTTGCGACTAACTTTCATATCCACGGAGAAATGGTCTCAAAGCAATGGATCAACATGAATAAAGATAGAAAATCTTGAGATGTAATCACTGCGTTGAGGCGCCACCCACCCTTCAGAGACAAGCTGGAAAGAAAGTCCCACAAAATGGCTGAGATAGCCAGGAGGCATCACGAAGCCCTGCAAATGGATAACCTACCCTTGAACACGGAAACGTATGAGGCAAGCGTGCGTGAAGTTCTGTCACATGTTCGAGGGCAAGTGCTACAGACACAAAGGTATGACCTCGAAAAGCTGATTATGGAGGAAGAGGTCCGTACAGCTATTGGCCTGATGAAAAGCGGGAAAGCAGCAGGCCTGGACAGAATCATCCATGAGCTGTGGTCCGAACTTGCAAACGCATATGATGGGTCGACAGAGGAGGGCGCAGACAACCAAGGTTTTAACGTTACTAAGGCCCTTACGATACTTTTTAACGACATACAGAAACATGGAATGCAATTGGGATCTGATTTTACAGAAGGATGGCTATGCCCACTCTACAAAAAAGGGGACAAGACGGATATTGGGAACTACAGGCCCATCATGGTCCTTAACGCAGACTACAAAATATTGACCAAAGTACTGACACAGAGGATAAGTGAGGCTGCTCAGAACCTTATCCACCAAGACCAGGCCGGTTTTATGAAAGGGCAAAGGATTGAAGACCAGACTGAACTAGCTCAAGTTACAATTGAATGGTGCAACAAGACCGGTACAAACGGTATGATAGTGTGCCTCGACCAGGAAAAGGCCTATGACAGAATACTACATACATTTCTCTGGTCCTCACTAGAAAGTTTCAGTTTCCCAAAGGCTTTTATCGACATGGTGAAGGCCCTGTATGCAGACGCCAATATGAGTATAATACTAAATGGAGAATTAAGCGAGAAATTTAAAGTGACACGAGGAGTGAGGCAAGGTGACCCACTTTTGTGTATGCTCTTCAATATTGCCATTGAATCACTAGCCCAAATGATAAGGGACTCCCCGCTAGACGGTATCACCATGGGAGAGGACATGGAGAGACTGATTACAACACTTTTTGCCGACAATACGACCATATACTTAGGAGGAAAGGACAGCTTCCAAGACCTGGACCCCATACTGAAAATGTGGTGCAGTGCTTCAGGGGCAAAGTTTAACATACCAAAGACTGTAATAGTACCCGTGGGGACGGTGGAGCACAGGAATGAGATACTCACAACACAAAAATCTTGCCCCAAGGATAGGGGAATACCAAGAGAAATAAAGATAGTCAGAGATGGGGAAGCTACCTGACTGCTAGGCACCTTCATAGGCAACAACATTGACAACATTAGTGTGTGGACCCCTACTGTGGAGGCAGTAGTCAGAGACCTTAAAAGATGGAACAAAGGGAAGCCGACCCTAGAAGGTAGACGTTTAATTATAGGAATGGTATTGGGTGGCAGGACACAATACAGAACCAGAGTTCAAGGCATGCCAAAACAGATTGAGAACCTGCTTGTGAAGATGACAAAGGATTTTCTGTGGGGCAACAGATCAATGCCTATGATTGGAATGAACACCCTGCGACTCCCCTTCAAAAAGGTGGTTGTAAGGTCCTTGACCTAAAGGTCAGAAATGAGGCAATCAAATTGATCAAAGTACAGCGTTACCTTAATATAGGTGATGAGTGTCACGACCCGCACACTAAACCCCAAGCCCTGGACCCACACACTAAACCCCGAGCCCCAGACGCCCACCAGATCCCCCCAACCGCCCCGGGACAACAGGACCCTCGCTGACAACCCAAGGGACACACCTCCATCAAACCCGGCACCCCGGCACACCTCCTATCAGCCCCGGCACCCCGGCCTAACTCCCATCAACCCCTCATCAACTCCGGCGCCCACCCTCACCCCGAAAACCCCTGACCGACCCCCTACCCGATCTACCAAACCGAACACCCACCAATCACCTGGCCTCCCGCGTCGACCACCCCCGGACGCCCCGCACGATCACCTCTGGTGCCATTCAATACCTTGGATACACAATCCCGTGCTCCGACCCCCAATCGCCACCCCAGCCTAAAGCCTCCCCGACCCGGTCCCGGACCTCCCTATTTAAACCCGTAGGTAGCGCCCCATTAGAGTAGTCTGGATATTACCTTTGCTGTTATTTTGTCGTACCTCCATTTTGTACGAGCTTGTCTGTCTAACTTGTCTACCAATCTATATCTCTTTTCTCTCCAAGTCTCCCGGTTTTCTCTAAGTCTCTTTCTCTCTATTCGCCTCAGTCTCCCGGACTTTGTCTCAGTCTCCCGGTTTTTCTTCTCTCGCCTCCGCACACCTCCTGCATTCCCTCCCTCGGTCCCGGACTTGGCCCGGAACCTCGACCACCCTCCCACTCAAAACCCCGGTACTCCACGCACCCCAGAGCACCTCCCAACCCTCTAGACTTCCTCCGGAACTCCTGCTCTCTGTCCAGGACTATCCCTTCAGACGTCGAGTCCACCTAATAAGGACCCGCTTACAGTTGGAAGCCCCCATAGTCAGCGGAACCTGACAATGAGAGGCCGAAATGGGCATACATAGTGGACAGGATAGTAAGCCAGAAAATAGTAAGGAAGCCCAAGGGAAATGGCTCGATGACACTCAACCCTTTCCTCCAGGATACAACAGTGGATATGAGGTCCGGCGAAGAGGGACTGCCAGCATCGCTGCAAAGGATGATTCGGGTTGCGAGGAAGCACAAGGTGGAGTTTGCCCCCTTGACAGTAGATGCGAACCTGAGGGAAAAGTTGCTGATATGGCTGCACAAAGGCATGAAGAAGAATAAAAAATTCCACTTAAATTCCGATAAAATGATGTGCTTATGGGAAGTGCACAACATAAGGACGGTAGGGGATATGAAAGCCCTTGGTGAGCTACTAGCCAAGGCGATGGGAAACCATAAAGCCAGGAAGAACTGTGCATGCGGAGCATGCACGATGTTAAGATGCAAAGGATGTGACAACCTGCACAAGTGCAGCGAGCTAGCGTGGCTTCACCTTAGTAGACTGAAAAAAGAATGGAGCCCATACTCACTGAAAGGAAATCGGTCTATGAGCGAGATGAAACAGCAATGGTTAAATAAAGATAGCAGACGCCTCTTCAAACTAGATATCACGACAAGAGGCTCCCTAGGAGAAGGGTTCAGAGTTTTTGCAGATCCTGTTGGAAGCGGAGAAGTCAAGGTTGACTATAGCCGGAAACCCAAAAAAAACCCCACCCTAACAATAATATATACAGATGGGTCCTGCTTGAAGGATGGTAATGGCCGGGCGGCAGCAGGAGCTGGAATATGGTTTGGCCTGGATGACCCCAGAAACAAAGCTGTCAGACTCCTGGACTACATAGCCCAGACAAACAACACTGGTGAGACAATAGCCATTTTGGTAGCAGCTAAATCAGTTCCGAACTCTCAATCAATCCTTGTGAGAAGCGACTCCCAGATTACGATAGATAACCTAACGACTCTCCTCATGAAACATGAGGATGAAGGTTGGATAGGGGCAGCTAACCATGATATAATGCGCCCCCTCATAGCCTGCCTAAGGGAAAGAAAAGGAGTGACGATCCTTGAAAAAGTTAAAGGGCATGCCGGAGTCACGGGTAATGGGTAACAAGGAAGCCGACCATCTGGCTGGCCTGGGTGCTAGGAAGAGCATACTGGACGAGATAAACCTACAAATCCCTGAAGGCTATGATCTGAGAGGAGCCAAGTTAGCAAACATGACGCAAGCGCTAGCCTATAAAGGCATAATAGAGTCCATGCCTGCACCGAGAAGGAGGGGAACGGTAATTAACATGGATATAACATGTTGGGCTGCAAAAGACAGGATAGGTGTGCTGCCCCCGGATGGCCTGATATGGAAATCCCTGAGAAATAAATCCCTATCAAAAACAGTGAGAAACTTCCTATGGAAGAGCATGCATAACTTATATAAACTGGGAAGATACTGGGAGAAAATACCAGACTGTGAGAGCCAGGCCCTCTGCCCGAAATGCAAAGTCGAGGAGACAATGGACCATATTCTCACAGAATGCAAGGTCTCTGGACAGGGGCCAATATGGGCCTTCATAGCAGCCCTATACGAAAAAAGAGAATTAGAATACGTTAAGCCATCCTTCGGCGACATAATGGGCTGTACGTTGGCCAGAGGAGATGGAGTAAAGAATGCCGGAAGTCGAAGATTCACGTCCATAGTCCTTTCGGAAGCTGTGCACACGATTTGGAAAATGAGATGTGAATGGAGGATTACAAGGGAGGCTGACCCGGAGCAAATTCTGAACCATCAAGAATTGAAATCACGTATAAGAGCTGCTCTGGAAAGAGTGATCAAATTGGACTGCCTGGGAACAGATGCAGAAAAGTATGGGAAGAAAGCGGCAAAGTCAAGCCTAGTAAGCAGCACATGGAAAAACCTCATACCACCAGGCTCATCACCACTCAGGTCATGGAGGAAAATAACCGTGGTTTTAGTGGGTATTGGGTGATCGCTGAGCCCCACACTCTGTGCGTAAATGCATTTCCGTCGGGGTGGCCTCCATGGTGATAGCGTGATAATAAATATATTCTGGAAGCGGTTCCACCGCATTTGTCCTGACTGGTAGAGGCTGACAATTATGCGCTGTCTACTAGTACGCCGAGACACCACCAAAAAAAAAAAAAAAAAAAAAAAAAAGTAATAATTCATGGACAAAGCTCGCTGTGACGTAAGCGTGATAAACGGTTGAGTCACACTAAGAAGATTAGGTAGAGTTTACTCGATAGACTGTTGTAAGTGCTCGAATTTCTCTAGAGTAGTTCTAGTCATGGGCCCTTATATACTGGAACTACGGGTTAAGCAATAGCCGGAAAATAAGTCGATCGGTACGGAAATAGAACGAAAATTGTAAGTATGGTAATGAGGGGGGAGTAAGCTAGAATACTTTTGAGGCATTAGCCCGTGTCCGTCGGAGACCAGCATCGACGTGTCGGGTGAATTAGGTTAGTCGTGACGAAGAGTAGAGTCGTCGGAACCGATGGAGGTGAGGACGGGTCACGATTCCGTCACAGCTGTGCTGGCTGTGACATTACAGACCCTTCCATTATGACCCCGTCAAGGAGGGTGTTGACCCGCAAAGACATCCGTAAAGTTGCTCGTGCGGCTGTGGCCGCCTTGAAAACAGGACGTAGACATCATAGTTCTCAGCCGGAGGGATCCAGAGACCATCAAAGCACTCATCATCGCGTCCGACGACAGGTTCTACCTCGTTCCTTCTGCGAATCGGCGAAACACGTACCAAGTCCTTTGGTTCAGACTGTGCAGCAGCAAGAAATGTAAAGTCGACATACTCGTCCCCGGTCGTCTGAGTATACCCAGGATTCCATTGGAGAAGATAACATACGTGCATCCCCCCTCCCCCCATGATATACCTGTGGTGCCGGTCCTCGTGCTTCTCCTACTAAAGTTACGCGGCTGGACAGACCACTGTGTTGATTCTAGACGGTACATGCGCGATAAGGTCGAGGTGGATGAATGTGATATCGAGGAGCTGCTTGAGCTCGCGATAGAGAAGTATGAAGCTCATGTTGATGAAGAGAGGTGGTTGCCGAGGTGGTTTGTGCGGGAAATGCAGGGTCGGATTCAAGAGTACGTTCAAGTGTGGCCGGATTCTCATTCGGATTGGCAGAGACTCGGGCTGTGCATGTGATCTTTCATAGAACTCGGGATGGTTACATTAATATTACAACTATACATCGCTCTTTGGTAGCTCAATCACGACCTCACTACACGAATCAAGCGCCCTCTTCCACCGCTCCGACGTACCCATCGTCTGCCTATCACCCACAACGATCAAACCCACACGAGCCCGCGTCCACATGACATTCAACCTCCTTTCATCCTCCAAAAACCCAATATCCCTATCCACATTACACCGCACCGCAGAAAAAATGATAATATCACTTTCGCGTCCTTGGAAGGCGTCGACGGTCGAGCAGGATATGGATCCGGGGAGTTTAGCCCGCAGCGCTTGGATCTGCTTGCTATACGGCGTGAGGACCGTGATTTTTAGGTTCGCTACGGATCTGGAACCTGGTGAGCCTTCTGAAGGAGCAGGAACATCCTGAGCCTGCGCCTGCGCCTCCTTCTGCGTAGTAAGCATAGGAACAATATGCACAACAACATCTGCTTGTCCCGTGTTACTCTTCGACATACCACCCATATCTTCCTCCGTAGAACACTGTACAAAAACCGTAGGAACGAGCGATGCGCCGGCGCCACTGCGACGAGGCCAGGGGAACGTAGACGTCGATAGCAACCCCAAAATCTCGTCGGTGTCGGTGTTCGTAAGCCCGCTCTGTAATCGGTCATTGTAGAATTCCCTCGAGGGAAACGCCATGAGTTCCGCGGGAGATCGATATTGCACGTTTAACATCGTTTTTCGCATTCGAGGACTCTCAACGTGCAACCACAGGCGTTCCATCAACGAAACGTCAAATTGTAAGACAGATCCCATCTTTTTGACTGTCGGACGAAGTTGGACACTATAAAACGCACACAGAGATGTTTTTTTTTGGAAAGGATAAATATCTTGTGACATTACTCACTGGTCTCCGACGAGTACAGCCTGTCTGATTCCTTTCACCAAGGGTACAAGTGCCCCTGGTTCAGTGATTTGCGACGCTTCGTCAATGATCGCGATATCAAAATCGACTTTGCGCAAAGTCCCTAATCCAGCGCCTACAAAATCACCTCATCAGTTCACAAAGATTGTGCAATTCATTATGTTTCTGTTTCTCCACACCTGCACACGTGGTGAAAACAAGTACAGCCGCTTTGACCCTTTGCTGAGCCTTCTTCGCCAACTTGTTATTTTCGTTGGTGTCGCCTCCTACCCTTGCGTCAACGGTATAATTTTTCAGGTTTTCATTGACTTTCGATTGATCAGTTGCAACGCGGAGTATCTGCTCTTCCGGAATGAGATGCTCAGTCACGTTGACGGCGACAAACCTCTCGAGTACATTGTCCACAGCTACAACACACCTGTTCGTAAGCTATCGTAAGATCATACGATGATTTCATACCGTTGTGAGTGGATGCGGTCATCAAAATCTTGGGCGGTTCATCATCACGAGACTTTTTCAGGAGCTCTCGAAGGATTTCAACGACCACTGTGGTCTTTCCAGTCCCTATTTATTGTCAATGGTCACTAAAATACTCTCGTAATAATCCGGAAAATGTACCCGGTGGTCCCCAGATAAGAGAAAGAGGAACATCGCAGGACTTGACGGCCTCAATTTGACTTTGATTAAGTCGTCCGTTGGCGCGAGGCTCAATGGCACTTGACGACGCTATAGGTAGTGCTTCTGGCTCTCCTTCCGTAGCTGTTTCGCTCCTCTCCGACCCCGTGATGATATCGTGGAAATTACAACGTGCTTGGCCTTCTTGCAAAAGGCGTAGCACTGCATCCATCATAGCTTTCGACGTAGCTGAGGCAAGCCTCGAAATCAGATAACCGTCGATGGTCATTTGACGGTCCACCTTCCCCTTCCCCTCCCCACCACTCACCAAGTCGCCTAGATCTTTGTTCGTGCGTTTGACTCTGATGAGCGCCTCGTTGGAGTTGCTTTTCTTGACGTTGGAGTGTACGTCACGTCCCTCCGGACACTGAAGAACTTGTTGTTGGTAGGCGACGCAGTCAAAAGTGTCTCCTTTATAGCATTCCAGGTCACTCTTTTCGCTAGTGCGCGATGAGATTTTCTTTTGTTGATATCACCATACACTATAGGAGGATCCGTACAAACTCGTGCCACTTGGCAAAGACATCAATAGCGTATGTGTTACGACGGCCGACTTCTTTTTCGCTGAAGGTCAGCTGTCGATCTTGACGAGTGATGAAGAAGGTATCATACGGATGTATGATTATAGTCCTCATGGTAAGGCTATCTATCCATGTCGCGTTCTTTCGTTTTTGTTTTCTGAGTCTAGCCATTCAGATCCTGAATCAAAGGACGGACGGAATTTGCTCTTGCGGACAGAGTTCAACAGTCAATCTGAATGTCGTGCTTCGACACTCATCGCTCGACGAACAGGCGACGACCATATGATCCCTCAAGCCAAACTCGTAACAGGTCCGCGTCCCATCTCAATGCTTCCTAATTTTGGCTTGACATTCTGAATCTTTCAGGATCCACCGACGGCACTTTGGCTTCTCTGACTCCCGTTGAAGAACACATGTTCAAACGACTACAGTTGCTCCAAGGCCAACTAACCCGGAACGTCCAGCACGTGGCTGGTCTCAACCCTAAAGCTTTCCGGTGCGTTCGTTTGTTGGTCCCAAGAACCCCAGCTTATTCCAATGGACGCTCTTCTAGGATCGTTCGTAATGACTACGTGTCGAAGCCTCTATCGAAAGGGATCCTCGACGGTAATTTATTGGGACATTTTGAAGTTCTGCCGATTCCTCGCCAGGTCGATGTTACTAGGGAAATTGGAACTGAACGTTCGACTGTCTTGAAAGACTGGATAGGAGTTAATAGCCCATGGTAGTCCTTTTTTTTTCTTCCCCTCAATCATTTGCGTTATAATTATCCACCATGTTCGTCTCTACTTTTTGTATCTATACTATAGTCTACAACGCAGGTTCCGCATGTCTCAAGCATTCCATCAATTCACTCAG
This sequence comes from Termitomyces sp. T70a, assembly GCA_017657195.1. Taxonomy (NCBI): domain Eukaryota; kingdom Fungi; phylum Basidiomycota; class Agaricomycetes; order Agaricales; family Lyophyllaceae; genus Termitomyces; species Termitomyces sp. T70a. Next base: position 14,850 of record JAGGAT010000335.1, read on the forward strand.
TGAGTTGAGGGAGGGGTTGTTGCCTGTCGTGGACGGGTCAGCTGACTTCGCGATCACATGTTGTTTGGATGAACGACATTGTCTTTCTCAGTTTTGTTTCTCTCTTCATCTGGGACAGACTCTCTGAGGCTCCTTTCGTTGTCGGCGGTCAGACTCGGTACAGCAGAAGTTTACGCTCGTATCATGACATGACATGACGTGACATGAACATATATAGACCGAACTCGTTCTTGAGGAATCCGGACTCCCGTAGGTCCGGTAATGGTACGCAACCGAAAGTGAACCCCGCAAGCCACTATTCTGCGCACCATCCCGACTTTCAGCGTGCCCGCAATCGCCTATGGCGGCCTGATTGTCCTCCCCAACGGGCCCTCTCCCGAATCTGTAAAGCTCTCTGAATCCCTCATCCTCGTCGTCGAGTTCACCGCTCAAGGCAAACACCCTCCCTTCCCTCGGCGCCGTCGCTGCGCGGGGAAGTTTACACCTCAAACTCACTCTGAACGCGATCGGGGAGGTTCAGGGTCTGTTGTCTTAGTTGTTTGCGATTGCGGATTATCGTTGCTGCACCGCGCTGTTCTTTGCCTTTGCGACGTGAGGTGTGAGGTGTGAGGTGTTTCTTGTTCCTCGTTCTTCGAGTGTGAGATCGGGTTTTTTTTCGAGGAGACGGGGAGGACGGGCGTTTAAAAGCCTGAGAAGGGATTCGGATCGCAAGTATTGGGAAGATTTTTATCTCTCAAGCTATGGAGGAAGAGATTCGAGAGACCTAGGACCTTTTTGCTGATCGTGTAAGCTCTTCCTCCTCCAAGAGTATTTTTTTTTGGAGGTCTGATTCAGATTCACGGGTTATATGCAGGAGAAACTTCGGAGCCTCTTTCATTTAAAGGTTCGCTGTGCTATGCAAGCGAGCGACGAGTGTAGAGAGTGCATAAGTCGTAGATGAACTCGAGCGATGCGATGCGGCGCATCAAGTACCAGTACCAGTACCTCCTAGCACTCGGAGTGGGCTTCAGGTTGTCCCAACCGCGCTACAAAGAACCTACAAAGAACCAACTTTTTGCGGAATGGAAGTCTACCGGCGCCGGTCGCCCTTGGCATGCATTGAGGAAAGACATGATACTTCTTGCCTGGTTCTATGGTTCTCCTTGATTTTCTCAAGATGCTTAGTGGATCAGAAGAGATGGAAGTATATCCATGTGGCCATGGCTAACGTTGTGAAACTATAGGAGCGACAGCCTCTGCCGACGTTACAAAACCGTATACATCTGGATTCGGGGCGGTGATTCCGAGTCATTGTCCAAATTTGCTTTTGCATCTAGTATCTATCACACGTTAAACTTGCACATGAATGTCTCTCTTTGTTTGGGATCCTTGAAATCTAATCAGGGTGATGATTCTCATTGTCTGATCCTCTATAAATGCTCTGCGACGCTGGACGCTGGCTCCTTGCATACTTTTCCGATGCCTCCGAAATGCTCTGTAACAACCTATGAAGTCAACTTGGTTGCTCGAGCAGCTATAACTGCTTTGAAAAATCACGGTTTCCAGGCATGTCTTGTCGGGGGTGCTGCGTGTATGATGTACGGCATGAAGCACCGAACACCCAACGTATGTATGCGCGCCCTACATTTCCAAACGAAAACCAACCAAAAAAAACAATAGGACGTGGACATCGTAGTCCTCACTGACAAATCTCCAGAAACCTTGAAAGCCCTCATCGTTTCCTCAGATAGCAGCAGCTTCTACCTCCGCTCGCCTAAAGACCCAGCAAACACATACAAGATTCTGTGGTACAAGCTATCGCTTCGGCGTTCATGTAAAGTCGACATCCTGATTCCTGGGATATTGAGTATTCCCAATATACCTAGAGAGAAGATCTCGCTCTCGCATGGAGGGGGGTTCGCGGGGGATGGTATACCCCTAGCCCCGTTCCTCGTGGTCCTCTTTCTGAAGGTGAGGGCGTGGACAGATCATCGTGTAGATCCGAGACAATATATGCGCGATAAAGTGGGCATGGATAAGCGCGATATCGATGAGCTCCTTGAGCTTGGGGCTGGGATCACTCTTGCTAATCAGGGAAGGTGGTTGCCGAGGGAGTTTTTGAAGGAGATGTTGAGGCGCGTGGTAGAGTATGCGAAGGAGTCGCCTGAGACTGTCAAGTATTGGAATGATTTGGTACGGGGGTTACGATAATTCTGACTAGAGCAATTACGTTTGTAGCTATAGTACATGGTATGACTGGAGTCATCTGAAAGACTTTTTGATAATTGTGATCACGACTAGATGACCACGGGGCCCATAGGCTTACTGAGCAAAGTCGCGCACATCTCTCACGGACGGATGGTCGCGTATAAAAGGCTCAGACCCCCGCTTCTTGACTAGCTAGTTCAAATGATCCCGCAGCTGACTCTCTACACAGCAAAAGTATGTTTTACCCGCTATCAGCCTTGCTTACTAACGTTCCAAGGTCTGCCCGTATGCTCACAGAGTAGGCTCACCAACTCCAATGACCTTCTAATCTTACATGTGCTCAGGTTGAGCTCGCCCTGGAAGAGGCCGGGCTTGCATACACACGATTCGAAATCGATCTGCAGAACAAACCCGAATGGTACGCACCGCGTGTGAACCCAGCCAGCAAGGTAACTACACCCAGTGACACCCATCGAGTGATGTAACCCTTTGTCCATTCCCCCCCAAAAGGTCCCTGCGATCACATACGGAGGCCCGCTCGTCCCCGCAGACGACCCGTCCCCGGAATCCACCAAAATCGCCGAATCACTCGTGCTTCTCGAGTTCATCGCGGACCTCTGCGAGCCCGGCACGCTCCTCCCCGCCGACCCCGTCCTCCGCGCCAAAGCCCGCTTCTTCATCGACACAGTCTCCACCACTATAGGCACGACGTTCGTAGCCGTCACGGCCCGCGGAGAACCAGTGGACAAAGTCTTAGCTTCGATCGAGAAAATCCAGAGTCTCCTCCCGGATGAAGGCTACGCGGTTGGTCCGGGGTTCACGATCGCGGACGCGGCTGTCGTGCCGTTCTTGGCGAGATTGGAGGTCGTGCTCGAGGAGGACATTGGGGCTTTTGATGTCGGTGTTGGCCCGAAGACGCTGCGCATGTTGAATACGGATCCCAAGTTCGCTCGGTTCCGGAAGTATTTCGCGGATATTAAAGCGAGAGAGAGCTTCAAGAAGACTTTGGACCGAGTTCGTTGTTGTTCGTCATTCACGTTAACCCCCATTGATTTTCAAACCTTCTTATAGGAATCGATCCGAGCTCGCTGGGCTCCGAGATCCGCTATTCTTCGTGCCCAACGACAAGCGCAGCCCGCATCGTAAAAATTCAATATGTACAAAGAAAATAGCCTCGCTATGTTGTTGATTACAAGTCTCCGCTGAATGAAGAAAATGATATACGTATGAGTATGACTAAATTAGGGGGGGGCGGGGGGGGGGATTATCCACCACTGAAATCTCTTTCCGCACAAAATGCTGTGCAGCTTGTGACAATTTCAGTCAGACCTTATCCCTATCCCTATCCCATTATTATGACGCCCTCAAGAAGAAGAAGAAGAAGGGTGTTGGTTGACACGCAAAGACATCCGCAAAAGTCGCTCGAGCGGCTGTAACCGCGTTGAACGGGGTACAACTTGAGAATCATGTCTCTTCCTTCGGTTAGTGCCGCCGCCTGCGCGATATACGGTACACAGAACCGGGACCCAAACGTGAGTTTTACAGTTCAGTTTTTCACTCTAACCCCCCCCCCCCCTTTTCCCACTTTTACGGAGACGTTGAAAAAAAAAAAAAAAAAAATAGGACGTGGACATCATCGTTAGTTTCAAACAGTCATAGACTCGGGATGGGGATATAAGTATACAAGTTTTTATACTAGACATCACTATTCGGTAAATCAATCTTGACCTCACTACACGACTCAAGCGCCCTCTTCCACCGCGCAGACGTACTCATCGTCTTTCTATCACCCACAACGATCAAAGCCAAACGCGCACGGGTCCACATAACATTCAACCTCCTTTCATCCTCCAAAAACCCAATATCCCCATCCACATTAGACCGTACCGCAGAGAATATGATGATATCACTTTCACGCCCCTGGAACGCATCGACCGTCGAGCACGATATGGATCCGGGAAGTCTAGCACGCAGCGCTTGGATCTGCTTCCTGTACGGAGTGAGGACCGTGATTTTTAGGTCTGCGACAGACGGCGCGCCTTCTGCCTGAGCCTGCCCTTCCCTCTGCGTGGTAAGCATAGGAATAATATGTGCAACAACATCGACTTGTCCCGCGTTACTCTTCGACATACCACCCATATCTTCCTCCGCAGAACACTGTACAAAAACCGTGGGAACGAGTGATGCGCCACGACGAGGCCAGGGGAACGAAGACGTCGAGAGCAAGCCTAAGATTTCGTCGGTGTTGGTAAGCCCGCTTTGCAGCTGGCCGTTGTAGAATTCCTTCGAAGGGAACGCCATGAGTTCCGCAGGAGATCGGTATTGCACGTTTAGCATCGTTTTGCGCATCCGAGGACTCTCCACGTGGAGCCACAGGCGCTCCATCAGGGAAACGTCGAATTGTAGAACAGATCCCATCTTTTTGACTGTCGGACGCAGTTGCACACTGTACACACACACACACACACACACACACCCACGATTAGAGATGTGTTTGGGAAGGATGGTATTCGTGTTCTTACTGGTCTCCAACGAGCACAGCCTGTCTTATTCCTTTCACCAAGGGTATAAGTGCGCCTGGTTCGGTGATCTGGGACGCTTCGTCTATAATCGCAATATCAAAATTGACTTTCCGCAAAGTCCCTAATCCAGCGCCTACAAAATCCACCTCGTCAGTTACAAGATTGTTGCAATTCACTAAGTAGTATTTCTCCCATACCTGCACACGTGGTGAAAACTAGTACAGCCGCTTTGACTCTTTGCTGAGCCTTCTTGGCTAGCTTGTTGTTTTCGTTAGTGTCGCCTCCGACCCTTGCGTCAACGGTATAATTTTTCAAGTTTTCGTTGACTTTCGATTGGTCAGTTGCAACGCGGAGTATTTGCTCTTCCGGAATGAGATGCTCAGCTGCGTTGACGGCGACAAACCTCTCCAATACGTTGTCCACAGCTACACACCTCCGTCGTAAGCTACTAGTAGTACAAGGCAAAGATCATATCATCTGATTTCATACCGTTGTGAGTGGATGCTGTCATCAATATTTTGGGCGGCTCCTCATCGTTACGAGACTTCCTCAAGAGCTCTTGAAGGATTTCAACGACCACTGTGGTCTTTCCAGTCCCTATGTATGTCATGGTCACTAAAGAGTCTGATTTAGGAAGTAATTGTTCGGAAATGTACCCGGTGGTCCCCAGATAAGAGATAGAGGAACATCGCAGGACTTTACGGCCTCAATTTGACTTTGATTAAGTCGTCTGTTGGCGCGAGGCTCAATGGCACTTGACGACGCTATAGGTAGTGCTTCTGGCTCTCCTTCCGTAGCTGTTTCGCTCCTCTCCGACCCCGTGATGATATCGTGGAAATTACAACGTGCTTGGCCTTCTTGCAAAAGGCGTAGCACTGCATCCATCATAGCTTTCGACGTAGCTGAGGCAAGCCTCGAAATCAGATAACCACTTAAACAAGAAAAGCTGGTTCCTACCGGTTATTCCTGCATGATACATATTCCAATCCATGTGTTCCATTTCAGGCGGCTGTGGGTGTAGCAAGCTTATCTTGAGCTCCCCTTTGGGCGCCTGGACAACCAGGCCGTCCATCATAGGTGCTTGCATCCACCGGTTTGTCGCTTTAGACGCTGCTTGCAGCCGAACATGTGAATGCAGACGCACTTCTGTTTTGGCGTCAACCCGCACTATAGCTCGCACATGGTCAGGCTCATCGGCGATGAAAGACAGCTTGACATGCGTGGGTGGTGTCCTTTGTTTTCTCGGTTTCCCGTGATCGTCACACGGGCACTCATCAGCCGCGTCTTCAGCGCGATCAAATGCAATGGAAAGCGCAAACTTGTGCCCGTGCACCAGCGCATGTGTGAAGGTAGTACTGGCAGCGTTCATACGAGTGTCATTCAGGCATAACAGAACCTCTTGTACGAGATGATGCGAACGAACGGAGTGCGCCGCCAAATTCAAAAGATCAAAGTATTGTTCGACGTCCATGTCGGCAATCGATCTCGCCATTTTCTCGATGGCTACAAGAGATGCAATACCAAGCGAATTCGCACATCGTATGATGTTACGACATATGACATGTGACATGCCTGTAATGGGCTCAGGAAGAGCGTTGTCTTCCTGTGGAACGAAGCGCTTCATCAAGGTGAATGCCAACGGAGGGAACATCTCAATCCATCTCTCAAGAGTGTCACGCTCCAGTGGCTGTTTCGCGGCGACAAAATCAAAAATAAGGAACATTTCCTCGTCTGCATGATTGTGGGATGCAAATCTCATAACCTTGTCAATTTCTTCGGCTGTTTTTGAAGAGAGATGAGCATTCATGCTTTGAAGAGTGTGTCGTTCATAACTGGGATTCCGGGGGATAGCCCCGGGGAGAAATCCAAAAGCGTCGTCTTCTTCAGGCATATCTATCCTCGGGAAAGTAATTTCTGCCTTTGGAAAGAATGAGAGAAGAAATGGACGGTTTTCGGGAAGCTTCCAGTTCACATCGCGCAAGTCATTCAATTGATAAGGAGCCGCCTGTCGTTGGAATCGCGAAATATGCTGCTCGGTTGGAACACTTGAGTGTAGTGAGGTATTGACCACTGAGCACTGCCTGTTTTGACTTACTGTTCAAACCACAAATCAAACAGTTGATGCGCGACGCGATCACGATTCGAGACGACATGGATCTCAACTGCTATAACCGGCGTTGTACGAATGCGCCCCATTTGCTTATCGGACATCATGAATCAATTGAGCATTATCGAAGATAAGTTTACGTACCCTTTGCACAAAAGCTGAAATCTTCTGCAATGCAATGCTGGTAGCAACTTCGAAGCCACTTCCAAGTGGACGACGATTGATAAAGATGAATGTATCGCCAACATGCTTATTGTAGAGCTGAAAATGAGTGTCGCTCATGTGCAGACGATATCCAGTGGTACAAGGTCTATATCCAGATAGCGCTTGATCAGTGTTTGGCATGAAAGCACAAACTACAACGTTTTCGTTGACGTCTGGATCCTCCCCCCATACCATATTTCCCCTCATGAAAATCCCAACCGCAAATCGTTCCTCGGTCTGGTTGGTTATTCAGTCATTTTTCAGCTCAAAGATCAAAATTACAGTCTTACCTTAAGAACTATCAGTTTTCGCATATATTCCTGAGTGCCCATTCGAAGGAATTCAAAAAAGGTAGTTAGGCCTTGTGTCTTGGACGAATATAACCGCTGTATCGAAAAAGGGCGATCTAAAGTCCTGTGATATAGATCTCGTGGAGCGAGGATATCAGAGCGGATTAGGGAGTTCCAGATGTAGGGATGATCATTGACAGAAAGATTGAGAGTCAAGCTAAGCGCATGTCTTTCTTCCGCACTGAGCGCAGACATGTCCAAGTGATTTAGATATTGCCTGATGTCCACATTGTGTTTGCGTGCAACAAGAATAGCAAGGTTGAAGAGTTCATACTCTGATACCGCACTCTGCTGGCTTTGAAGTAGTGCAACAAGGAGATCCCTCGCTCCATCGCTGTCCATTGTTGCTACTGTGTCTCTGAGGGGGACGCTTTCTGCATGAAGGAACTCATCAGCAAAGGCATTCCTATCGGCCTCCAAAACATCTAGAATGTAGGGTTCAGTGTCAGTCCGCTCTGGCGGATTTGTCAACCGATCCGGAATCTTAACCTGCGCTCCATCAACTGACTGGGAGTGCAGCGCATTCAGTTCCTGGCATTCAGGTGACAAAGCGCCCAAGGGACTGGCTCGAACCCATTTTGCATGCAGAGACGATACCCTTGCTACACCAGCACTAGGAGAATGTCAATCGAGAATCAACTCGGAGGATCAGCACTTGCCCGCTATAGAAAGCGAAATGCCTGGCAAGGTCAGTCCGAGTGATGTTCTTACTCGTATATTCCTTATTTCCTGGATAATCGTAGGACTGGAATGTAAATTGTAACCCACGTCGCTAGTAGCATGAACACGTAACTCACCTGTACAACCGTACTAGGTATGATATCTTTGTCCCATAAGACGAAATATTCATCGCCTGAATAGCTTTGTGAATTGTCTCAGGGCGTGTGACTTGCTATATTCATACCATCAAGATCCCCGCCACTACTCATCGACGGTGCAGAATGGTGTCCGGGTCGTGCAACGGTTGCGAAGACAACGCAATCTACCAAATGCGCCAGTTTTTCATGGTGCACTGCCCTCAATTTTAGACAGTCACCTGCACCGCATGAGCTATTGTGTAACAGCGCACCCAAGCCACGTACCAGGATGAAGGCAAGGGTTGCGTACTACAATGACATCGCCATGGATTGGAGTGGAAGGGCCTGCACGAGCTGTCATAATACGAATGTGTACCTGTCCTTCCTTAAGCACTTGATACGGATCACACACTCCAAATAGTCTTCGTGAGTTTCGAACAAATATTGGAGCCTTTGACCGACCCTTTTCATTCTTGAACTTTGCCGTTTCGTCCACTTGTCGTTTTCGAATCTTCTTTGACACATCTGGATTATCCAAACCTTTGAGAAGGACATCCTCAGCAAGCGTATATTCGCCGACCGCGGACAGAAAGTCGATTGCTCGGACTGGATCGATCGATGCTTGCCTGATCCATTCAAAGTATTCTTGCTGCTTAGACCTTAATTTGTCGTTGGTTACACCAAGGCTAGATAGTAAAACGATGACATCGTTGTTAAGTCGTCCAAATGTATACGGCTTGGAATAGTTGACAAGTGAGAAGGTAATGTCTTTGGTCGTCGAAAACTTCTTCATACTCTTTCGGAATTCCACGTAGTGCTTTTTCTCTTTATCAAGATCTGGATGCAACATCAGGACCCCTTTGTATCCGAGATAACTAAGGCCAATTAGACCTGCAACTAGGAGGAAAAGCAAAATCTAGTACCGGATTTGAAAAACTGAAGGCGTGTACCTCACGCCCCTGAAAATGATCTCTTTCTTGCTGCTGACTTGTGTCGCAAAGCGCTTTGACATCAGTCCACATCCGTCGGAGAAAACCTCATCGCCTGATTTGATATCAGGGATGTCCCCAATATATTTAGGATCCAATTGCCAGTCCAGTTGCGCCTCTGAGAACAGGAGACCAATACGCTTTGCACCTAGGCGATGATCAAGAAGAATAATCCATGTTAGTTGCAGATTTACTGACGTTTCGCGATGTTCATGATCTTTCCATAGTCTCCTAGCGAATATATTCGATCATCAAGTTCCTTGTCCGTTGAAGCCTGTCGCAGAAAGCAGGATCTGCCTCTCTAGGCAAGCTTGTGAGTGAAAACAGTATAACTTGAATGAGACACACAAGTTGACTATTGCTGTGGTGGTAGAAACGATACTGTACGCCGTTTAGGAACAGTCCCGCCTTGCAAAGTCGTTCGATGTATTCGCCTCCTTCACGGATGGAGGAATCAGGGAATCGTAGGTTTCCAAACGACAGCAGGATGAACTTGGACGGATCATCTCCTCGTAGGATACGGTTCTCAGGAAATTTGGCGATCTGTATTGTGAGTTTTTCTGAGGTAAATGTGATGAGCTTCCCGTAATTTGGCCGGCTGCGCAATGTATTCTCAGGGACTGTAAACACCCAGGCGGTATCATCTTTCTTAGGGCTCTCTTGCAAGACGTATGGCGCCATTGTGGTTCGAAAGAAGCGCTGTGATCCTGAGAACTCACGGCTTCCTTGAACTTAATTATTGCCGAGTTGCCTCCATTCCTTCACTGCATCGATGAACAGAAAAGTATACATTATTGGACCCTCAGTGAGCAATAACGTGTTGAGTTATCCTTCTCTGACACCCCCAGAAGTCAACAGGCAAAACCACTCTTGTTGATGCGCTGGCCCTTAGATTAGGTTTGAAGTTCCCGGCGGTTGTCAAAGAGGTTGCGCGAGACGTCATGGCGACTCAAGGATTCAGTCGTAAAGACGTGGACTCGCTGAAAATGCAGCAAGCTATACTAGTCGCGCATCTGGATCAAGAAAAGGAAGGCCGAGACTGTCCTATACAGATATGTGACAGATCGGCTGTGGACTGCATTGTCTACGCAGTGCTGACTTCTGCCACTGCCGATGAAGCTTCCAGACGACGAAATCTTCTGACGAATACACCCATGTTTCGAGCTGCCCTCGAAGTATACCGACAGTCGACATTTTTATTACTCGCGCCCATTCCAGAATGGTTGGTAGATGACGGTGTTCGCCATACAGAGCAGCAAAACCAGTGTTTCGATACTTTCAGAAGAGAGCTTCAAGGGTTGGGAATTGAATTCCGCGTCATTGGACCAGACATGAGATTCCGAGAGGAGAGAGTCGCATGGGTACTCGGGTTGCTGAAATTGTAAACCCGAAGCTCAGTTTTTCTAAGAGATGTTGGTCAGAGTTCTCAAAAGACGTACTGGTGAAAAATTGATTGACTCTGACCTAGTCCAAACATAGACGCTTCTGACAGCTCGGATGCCAGGTTTTGGTAGCAGTTCTCGATTCTATGTTACGTGTTACACTTTATCAAGTGTGGTATACAGGCCAAGTCAATACCTCGGAAATCTGTAAACTCGGCCAGTATAGTACAGTTTGTCAAGTGACCTTGAACGTTGAGTCGGCTATCCCGATACTAGAATCACTTAGATTCTAGATCATCAGTACGATGATTTCCTTCTCAGCTCTTCCTACTATTCAAACTCCTTGGAATTACCAGTATACTCCTTCATTCAGTCTTTGCCCCAAATTGATTTGGCCCGGGCCAGTGTAGCGGTTTGGTTCCCCGCTACGGAATGACTGACAGCTGCAGTACCAGAGCCTTCTCCACTGTGAGTAACGGGTCACAGACTGTAACGATGTTTGTTCTAATGGGACAGGTATTCCAACTGGTTCGTCGAGTGCAATTCCGACGTGATCCATTTGAGGGAAAACGTTACAGCCGGTCAATCTTACGTAACACCAACTCTTATGGAATAAGTGGTGTTTCTTCTCTGCTCCGTCTATATCCAATCTTTGTATTAACCTTTGTCAATCGAAATCTGGAACAATGATGTCAGATTCCGATGAATTAGATAGCTTTAAAAGCTCCCTTGCGGCCTTCGCATTTATGCCGAGCTCCAAAAAATCCGAGACGTCATCTGGATCATCTGTGCTGGGGCTCTCGAAGAAGCGCACTCTTCAATCTTTTGATGTACCCCAGGTCTGCGATGAGCACGAGGATGGCCTGCAGGTGCGTGGAGGCACTTCGGGACCACCTCCGAAGAAAAAGCGTGTTCGTGGATATGCAGACCCAGAGGTATACGCCCACCTTCAAGGTCTACCAGATATTCTCAGCGAAGATCTTGATAGTGAGAAAAATGACATTGTTGTGCATGCCAATATTGTCTCAGATTTTAACTTCAGTCATTTTTTGTGGCATTAAGTACTTACCCTTGTTTTATTTTGGTGCTGGACTTCTCACGTACATCTATTGTCAGTCCTGGAGGGAAATCTGCAGAGATAGGTCACCACTATGGCCACCACTCAAATCATTTTTGGGACTGTCTTTACCAATCAGGTCTATCTTTATGCTATATCTGGGTACTTCTTCGTTAACTCAGGAGACTTAAAGGATTGACATCGAGCAAGCTTCCTCCAGAAGAAGATCAGACGCTACCTGAACGATTTTCAATAGGCCTTGTAAGCTTGTTTTCGTTGAATATGAGGAAGCTAGAGTCTAACAAAAATCAGACGAATCTTGTTGAACGCCCTACAGCTGAAGTATGCGAACTTTTACTGCGTTTGTCATCGAAATCGACGTAAGCACAGCAGAATGAGCTTTCGTCTGAGGAGCAAGCGGCGAGTGTACCGACTCTACTCGCGATAATTGCACGATATCGACCCCGGATTCTGTGCTTCCTTGGTTTGAGCATAGCGCACACGTTCCAGAGCCAGCTTACCTTCTCGCCGGTTAGTTTTCCTCCTTGATGTTGAGGACTGGTTTTTTTCGCTTTTCACATAAAATCAATAGAAACCACTGGCAAGAATCAAAAAATCTGGACTTGGACTGCAGGCCTACAAATTGGTGCATGATGGCGCTTCGGATAGCACATCAGATACAAGTAATGCGAAAAGGATACTGTTCCCTGCTTTTTGACATGGATAACATCTTCAGCCGAAACGTTGTTCTATGCCCTCCCCAGCCCTTCAGCACGAGTTGTTCAACCTCAGGTTAGCACTTGATGTTTGCTTGTTCCTCAATGTTTTCATTTGTTTACGAAACCTTGACAGAAATCGGGAAAGATTGCACTTTTCGCGATCTTCAGAGATATTTTAAATCAGGTCAAAAAAGGTGAACTTGCGACAGACGGTTTGGCAACGATTGTAAACCACTAGGAAATCCGAAAATATTTTTTAAGCCGCAAGGTCGGGCCAACGCCCATAACCCCCAGTATTGGACATCTGGCCCGCGGGTTTCTCTGTCGCCATCTCAATATCTCCATCTTCACATCATAGCTGTCATCGAAAGAGACAGCACGATTGTCAACAAATGACCTGAAGAAAATAGTCGAATCCAGCGAAGCGAAGGTTCATAGGGATTCTGAATGCACCATTCTCATTGAAGGACTTGTTAGTGTTCTGGCCTTGGGAGAGTTGATGAAAGGAAAACGTTCTCCTGACCAGTAATATTCATCATCTGTTGAATTCCGGTCGTGCGCTCCAGTCAAAGAGCATTCTATTCGTTTTTAAAACATGTACATCTATGAATTTCGTAGTTGAAGAAATGGTCATACTTTGGTCTTTCAAAAACCAAATAGTCTTCTATCAGCTTTCTCATTCCAGGGAGAAAAAATCACGTTTTCTGGAGGGAGGAATGCCGTTTCTGAAGTGGCTGAGTTGATGGAGGGAACTGGAATATAGCTAGCTCCCAAGACTATGAAATATGATAATAGAAGTTAACGGAGAAGTACACTCATGAGCTAGGCTGTGTCACGGTCATTAGACCAATCAACTCATTACCCTGACCAACCTTCATCTAGTCTTGTTCGCTTTTAGAGTTGGACTCGGTATCATTTTTTCTGATATAATGAGAAAAAGAGAAAGTAATATAAATACAAATGTGCGTGTAGTACAATATGGTCAGTAAAACATCAAAAAGTTTCTACTCATCGTCGTCGCTCTCCATGTCTTCGTCGCTATCGCTATCTTCGCCCTCCGCAACTTCGATAGGGTCAAGCGCAATATCATGGTCAGCGCCGATGTACGAATCACATATAACGTAAAGCTTGAGCGAGTGGGTGCCCTTAGGGAGCGTGAATTCCAGCTTGACAGAGAGGCTTTTGTTGACAGTGACGCGCTTAATGACAAGTAGCTGACGACTACTTGAGTCGCCGACAACAAGCCACCAGTTGGCCATTTTTCTGGAAGGATAGAAAGGAGCGACGACATTTTGATCATTGTCATCAGCATCATCTTCGTCCACGTCCTTTGAGAGAGCGACTTGGAGGAAGATTGGTGCACCGGCAGTGTACTCTCCCTTCACTAACTCATGTGTGACGTCAAGGGTGGGATACGAATTAACGAACATTGCGACATCCCGCCTGAAGATGGTGAAATTAATGAAAAACATCGAAAAGAGTACAAACAAAGGCTTACATCTGCACTGGGGACATTTGCAGGAGCTCGTTCCGCTTATCGTCCTCCATCTCCATAACATCATACACTGATTCAATGCCAGCATCCTTACACCGCTTAATGACCTGAGGGATGATGGAATCAGCAAAAATAATTTCACATTGAGGGACAAGAACAAAAGACTTACCTCGGGCTCAAAGTGAGGGATCTGTTTCAGGGGAGAGTCGGTCTCCCACGTGGCCTGGACACACATCTGGGAGAGATCCATAGCACCCAAGGCATTCAACCAGGCATTGGAGGACATGACATCCACGCAGGCAGAGAGGAGGTTGAGGACCTTCTCAAGCACGAGGACTTGGTCAGCGGCAAGATCAGGGGGGAGTTGGAGACGCGAGAAGTGTGCTTGAAGGAGGAGGAAGGTCTTGAAGTGGGGGGCTTCAAAGTCGGCGCGATCCAGCTTGACAGGGACCCGATCATAAATCCGACGAAGTAACGACTCTTCGTGTTTGCGAATGGGAATCGCCTCAAATTCGGCTGATGAGGAGACAACCTCCAACAGACCCTTCAACTTTGTGCGCTCCTTCAACGACAACGTGTACACCTCGACCGTGACATCTGGTGACAATTGAATGAAGCAAACTCATTTGATTTTGCCGTATTAACTCACATGAAATGTTATAGTATGCAGCGATCATGCCAAGATTAAGAGGCGACACGTCCATTTCGTCCTCTGTCGGAACAAATAAGTATCTGCCAGAAAAACTCAAGCTCGCAAACTCACCGATGGCTATGCATTTTGAGTTGACCAGGTCAGTCAAGGTATTCTCGACGAGTTCCGACAGATGATCCGAGAGATGCTGATGGCTGACATTATGCAGGTTATAGTAATTGGGATTCTGTGTCATCCGCCTATAAAAGTACGTCCATGTCAAGATATCCTATAGAACACAAGATTAGAATAGTAAACCAGAAAACCATGCATATCATTTACCATTGCATCCTGCTTATTCTCGATCGTCTTGACAGCAATCTCAGCGAGGAAGTAATCATGCAGAAGGTGAGTTGGCAGGTGCGATTCAATCGGCAGGCCTTCGGCCAAGAACTTTTTGTAGAAGTCCTTCCGAGTCTGTTGGCACATGAAGACACAACGACTCCGTTCGTCCTCTCTCGGCCGACATGCGCGGCCCATCATCTGCAGTACATCCATGACAGGGTAATCGATGTACCTGTGCTCCTTGCCTTCATAGAACTGGACACCCATGATGATGACCATATAGCTTGCAACAGGAAGACTCCAGGCGGTATCCTGGCGGAACTTCATTACTTCAGGGAATTAAACAATGCTCTAAACGCACCTTTGAAGCCACGAGGACCTGAATAGCGCCTGAGTCAAACAAACGCTGCACAATACGTTTATCCTGCTTATCCAGAGCCTCATGGAAGTACCCAATACCATGCTTAAGTGTTTCTGCCAACCCTGCATCACGAACGTGGTCTAGATGGGGTTGAAGGTCCTCAAGCTCGATATTCAAGAACCGATCAGGTTTATCGTCAGCCGCGCAGTGAGTGAGTATATCGTCAACAGTGAGCCGGCATTGCCGACGAGATGGAACGAAGATAATAACAGGTTTCGTGGGTGAATATTCCACGATGGCAAGGTACGCTGGCTTTGACATCGCAATCATGAGGGAGGGGAAGTGGGGGATGGTGAAGGATTGTAGGTGGATATCCATATCCAGCGGACGAGCACTACACCACAACCACAGTGAGCGATGAAATTAGAACAATAGCCCAAGCGAGTCCTTACCTCGGAGAGAAATTGAAGATAGCATGAGAAGGAACACCCATCCATTCCCCTAAATCCCGTGCATTGGCCAAGGACACGCCACAAGCCACGATCCTAGTCTTAATCTCCGTCTGCGCAGAGACATACCTCGTGCGAGAAATGACAACTTCATACGTCGGTCCAACCTCACCACCCACAAGCTGAACCTCATCCGCTATCAACAACCCAATATTCTGCACATTCTTCCGCTGGCGCCACCGTCTCGAAATAACATCCCACTATCACCTCTATTAGTACACACCCCAAACCTCTGAAAAGAGTAGCAACACACCTGCGACGGAGTACAAACGATCACATCCCCCTTCTCCAACAACCTCAGATCCGCACTCGTCTCACCAGTCAAACTCACAATCTCCTTCCCACCCTGCAACTCTGAAAACTTTGCTTTCCACTCCGCAACTCTCTGATCCACCATCTCCTGGTACGGCTCGATACACACCGCCCTCGCCTGGTCCTTCTTACTCCACAGCCTCAACAGCGCAAACTCCGCACAAATAGTCTTTCCGCTGCCCGTCGGCGCACCGATGAACACGTTCTCGTCAGACGTATACAGCGCTTGGAAGACCTGCGTCTGGATCTTGTTAAACGTCTGTATAGTGGACGCGTAGATCTCCTCAAACTCCTTATTGTGCAGCGCCGAGAGCGGGAGAGCCTGGAGATCGAGAAGGGGAGTTGGAGGCGGGAACTTTTCGGGGAGAAGGAGGTGCTTGAATGATATGGGGAGACGGGTCTCGGAGTGCAGCCAGCGGTCGGAGATTATGGAAATGTAGTAGTTCGGAGGGACGGGCTCAAACATTGGGACCGTAATCGTCACGTTATGCTCATCCTCGGCGTACTTTTGACGAAGGATAAAAGTGTCATGGAATAAAATGATCTCGCCGTCCACGTCTTCGACTAGGATATGGAATGTCTCCGCTGTACCGTGTATCTTCTCGTCCCAACGGAAGTCTGGAATGATCGAAAGATCAATACGGAGAAGAGACCGCGTAATAGGCTGTACTTGAGCTTGGAGCCTAGATCACAAACTCGGTCAGTATCATAAACACCCACACCACACCATCCAAAAGAACATACTGCAGCTTTGGGAAATTATGCACAAGACGATGCACGAGACGACCAGCATTCGGAATCCCAATTAGCTCCGCAATCTCAGGTGGACTGAGGTCAAAGTATCTAAACCACGGCTAGAAAAAATCCCCTTCAGTCACACCAACACAACTAGAACATAACTGAAAAAAAAAAAATACGAATTGTTTCCCTTCTGCCTTCCTCACAACATCCGCCGGGACACCCTTGAACTGCCTGAGCGGCGTCATCGATCCCCACCTGCCCATCGATCAATCAATCATCAAAAGAGAGACTCTCAAAAGTATAGAAACAGCAAACGGGGCACGTACATCCGCTTCTCAACCATCTTACACAAGTCCAATGCGGTCTTGGCAGGCACCGCCCATCCTCTCTTCAAACATATCTCGAAGATCGCACGAAGAATACTACACATATCAAACGACGCGAAGAATGAGAATGAGTATATCGTCTCTAAGTAAACACAAAACAACTCACCGGCCTGCAGATTGTTGTACGAACACCATATCCGCAAGGAGAACGAACCCTAGCCAATCATTCAGCACCACAAGAAATTGTAAGAAGAGAGACAAAAGGTACCGTCGAGTTTAAGCTGCGAGATATACGCCTGAAGCAAAACATTAATCTTCGCAGCCGGCTCCTCCACACTCTCCTTAACAGGAATCGGCACCCTCTCAAGTAATTTCGCAAGCTCGATCTTCTCTTCCTGCCTCACCTACACACGCGCAATCAGCTTCTCTCCCACTCCAAGATCCCAAAAAGAAAAAAGAAAAGAGAAAGAAAAGAACCACCCACCGGCAAGAACTTGAACTCATTACTCAACGCAAACACCCTAAACAGCTCCAACGTGCCCATCGAGCTCCTCAAATGCTGATTATACGTCATCATACTCCCATACGCGACATAATAATGGCTCGCGATTCTCCCCAGCTCCAGACTCTGGAACCTCCCCGTCGCGCGCTCGTACTTTAGGAGCTGGCACTTCTCCAGCAGCACAGCAGCGGAATGGATGATGTCGGCGCGTTTTTGGATTAGTGTCGGGTCGTCGGCGGTGAGATAGTCGACGCCGACGCTATATAGGCCGGGTGAGCGGAGCATGCGGACGTACCTGTGACGACCGCGATGATTAGCCAAATACTAGTAGAAGAAATAATAAAAAGACACAACGCACAGATACGTATACCCCAACCACTGCACGGCCTCATCCCGATTCCTCACGGTGCCCAACACAACCTCCGCATTCAACATATCCACCACCCTCGACACAAGCTGACTCTCAATCGGCAGCTGCTGGTTCCCCAAACTCAAATAATACTGCACCTCCTCATAGTTCGTAATAATCACGCCCTCGCCATACGTATCATACTGAGGCCGGCCTGCGCGTCCCAACATCTGGAGTACATCCTGGCTCGAGAGCTCGACCCACCGGCCCTTCTCGGGGTTATATATCTGCGTCCCCTTGATGATCACCGTATGCGCAGGGAGATTGACGCCCCACGCCAGCGTAGCAGTGCACACGAGCACCTGAATCGAGCCGTCCGAAAACAACTCTTCCACAAGCCTCCGATCCTCCCTGTTCATCCCCGCATGGTGTATCCCAAACCCAAACGGCAATAAATCCCTCAACGCAGGATCAGTCACGTTCCCCGCCTCCTCCTGCAGAATCTCTCTCACGGCCCCCTCGGGCTTGACGAACTGCGTAATCGTCTCCTTCTCAATCGCCATATCCCTCAAAAACCGCGCTGTCTTCGCCGTCTCCTTCCGCGAATGCACAAACACGAACGTCTGGTTCTTCCCAGCCTGGTCAAGCACCTTCTCGTAGCAGATCTCGTTCATAAGCTGGTACCGCTTGATCGCTTTTTTCTCGGTGATGCCGATGATTTGCTGCTGCAGCCCGCACGGGCGGTAAGACGCGTCAAAGTAGAATAGTCCCTTCTTTTCGTCGACGCGTAGGAACGCAGCGACGTCTTGGTAGTTCGGCAGCGTCGCAGAGAGCCCGATGAGGCGGACGTAGTCCCCCGTCTGCTCCATCCTTCGCACGGTCCTCGCGATAACGCCCTCGAGCACGGGCCCGCGCTCGTCGTGCAATAGATGGATCTCGTCAATGATGATCAGCCGAACGAGGTTAGTATAACTCGTGTCGGTGCTTTTGCGCGTGATAACGTCCCATTTCTCGGGCGTCGTCACGATAATCTGCGTCTCCGAAATCTGCTGTTTCGTCATCTGCGAGTCTCCCGTAAGTTCGCCGACTTTGATGTTGTATGGTTTGAGACGGGTCGTAAAGTTTCCGACCATTTCTTGTACGAGCGCTTTCATGGGGGCAATATAAACGATTTTGAAAGAATCGAGATCGAAGACGCCGGTTTCTTCATCTCGATGCTTGGAGAGTTCGTTCAAGATCGTGAGCATCGCGACGTTTGTCTGTGCAGTGTGTTAGATATATACATGCGCTTTGAAGGTAAAAACACACCTTTCCAGCACCCGTAGGTGCACACAGCAGGATCGGCTCGTCCGTCCCAAACGCAATGGGAAACACCTTGCTCTGCACCGGGTTCAAATGAGTGACGGTAAACGCCTCGCGTGCCCATGGCGGCAGCCTCTCAACCGGGACCAACTCTCCTGGCGCGGGGTCTTTCTTCTTGGGTGCAGGAACATGAATCTCCTCATACCCCTTCTTTGCGCGCTTGAAAGAGCCTTCGGGCAATTTACACTTTTTATTGCTCATCAAATGCCCGCCCTGGCTAAAAGCCATCGACTCCAAGTCCACCGTCTTTTTAGGCTGGACAGTCGATCCAGGCTTGAGGGTCGCAGTTTTGGGTACTTCTGGTTTGGTGTCCACGTCCATCGCGTCGTCGTCCGTGCCGGCAGATTGGGCCTTGGCTTTTCGATCGCCCTCGAGCTCACGGAGAATCCACCCGAGCCCCTTTTCGCGCATTGCAACTTCAACGTTGACACGCTCGTCCGCGTCACTGCGCATAAGCTTCGTGCACCACACAATCACGTCGCGGTTCTTGAGGAACTTGGTGGTGATATGGAAGCTCTGGTACTCGAAGAGCTCCATGAGCTGGTTCTCGCAGTCGCGCAGAGAAGACTCGGAGCCAAGGATAGAAAGCACGGCAGCGGTTTTGTCGGCGGCTGTGACAGGATCTGGGTATATTTCTGCAATTTGGCGCTGAACCCAGAAACCGTCGATCGAATGCGGTGAGACGATGTCGTGGTCTGCCCTGCTCGCCTTGACCTGCGACTGCCCGCCAATCACGAGCTCGTCGCCGTCGCCCCCGTCGTCGTCCGCGGACGGTGCCTCGGGTTCCTCCTCTTCCTCGTCGTCAGAGTCCTCGCGGATCTCAAAGCCCTCTTCGTCCTCGTCGTCTTGCTCCTCCTCGTCGAACACCACGGCAACACCCACCTCGTCGTCAATCTCCGCGTCCTTCCTCTCCATATCCGGGTCCCCCATCGTCTCGTCCTCGGCATTATAATCCGTGATCTTCTTCGACAAAGTCACAAACTGCGAAAACAGCTCGCTCGTCACAGGCCCCAGAATCTCCTCCACTTCCTTCTTCTTGTCAAAGTCCTTCATCCCCTCATTCTTCAGCGTCTCCAACACCGTGTCCGCCGCACTCCGCACAATATCCTGCGCCTGGTCCCCCAGCGCCGTATGCACAGAGCTCAAAATCATCTCATACACCTCCCTCGTCTCTGCCGTCCGCGGCCGATATGTCAGCCCCTCCACATCCTGCGTCGCCTCTATAATATCCGTGTACCCAAACCCCATTTCCGCGCGCCGCTTCGGCTGTTTCTCCGACGCATCCTGGCGGTCTGCAGCCTTTTTCTTCTTTTTGTTGATGTCCTTGGGTGCTTGCCGCTGCACGCGCGAACCCATCTCGCGCGGGTCGATGCGCCCTGCCAGCGAAGTGGGCGCGCCATCAGGCTCCTTGTCCCGGCGGGGCAGCGCCGAGCGGTCCGCCGTCAAGACGAGGGAGGAGATGGCGCCATAGTTGTAGCCAGAGAGATCTGGTTTGCCCGACATGACGAGCGTTTTCTCAGTGTTGGTTCAACACGCTCTAGTCGAATCAAAAATTGGCAGTCTTATGTAAGCGACGGTCCGGCGCTCGCGTCAAGACCAACGGCCAACGCCAACTCCAAATACGTTGAGCGTTTAAAAAGCTAGGTTTAAATTCCGTGGTTTTTTCGTTTGATATAGGTCTGTTTGGTGGGTAATATTGATGCTAGTGGACATTTCTTTTCAACGACAAGGAATATCAACTTTCTGGAACAAGTCGTAGGCGAGAAAAATCAAGTCGAAATAGCTCCCTTTTGTCCATCTATCATCAGATGAAAAGGAATCTGTTTTGACTTGGTTTTTTCCCCGACTACTGGCCCTGGAAAGTTCTACTATTTCTTCTCCAGGCAATTTCTCCTGAAAAACGTACGAATGCAAGCGAATGGGAAGGAGATTACTCTGTCGCGGTCAAGATCATTTCACCTCGCTTTCAAGGTATACTCTGCGATATAACTCTTCAGCAATAGGAGAGTCCGGAGCCAATTTCCAGGGAAGAAAGTTTACTCGGTTGAACGCTAAACTACCTCGAGGTCCGAGTCACTCCATCGTGAGATATTCACTTACAACGAGCAGGAAAATTCTTCGGACAAGCAAATGTCTCGAAGGACAAGAAAAGAGACGACAACGCCGTGTCTCGACTTCGCTTGCATGACCCGTCTCCTATCTCTATCTAGAAAAAGACCTTGGCATATACAAGAAGGCGCCTAGGCAGCACCATTAGATCAAATAAAGCTGGAACTCATGGAAATTCAGCTCTCCTTGACTGCGTCATTACTGTAAGACATCTCATGCAGACTAATTTCAACACTAGCAACAGCCACACCTTTGTCTTCGCATCCTCGTGTTTGAAAAAAAAAAAGTCACTAGGCTTCCGAAGTTGCTAGTCACCACCACCGCCACCACCACCGCCACCATCCACCACCACCGCCGTCATCTTCACAATCTGCAATGAGCCAAACCTTGGAGAAAATGGAATGCCCTAGCTTTGGAATCACCTATTATCATTCCACACATGCATTCTTTTGATCTGGTGATGACCAAACTCCAGATCATTTTGGAGTTACCAGCGGTATGTCTCCAAAAAGAAAACAGAGAAAAGCAAATGGTATTTGCATTCTCTCTGTTTATGCATTACCCTGCGCCTGTCTCAGCATGAAAAAATTCAATGGAGAAAATGACCTGTACAAAATTTGTAGTGGCTCTTTTTTCACCCAGCATTTGTTAGATCCAAGTTCAACCAGCCACAAGGTTAGTATTGTGCTTTACTTCCATTGAAAGGTGCTGTTTCTAATACAGCTTAGCTTATATATTGCTACAGTTGTAAGGGTGGCATTAGTGCCCAGACTCGTACTATGTAAGCATTACTTACTGACTAATTCCACAACCAGACTGTGAGGGCCAAGCAGGCTGATTGTAAGGGCGATCTCCGGAGGTTGTGGCTAATCACACAACTGGCAGAGGGGAATCCAAAGTATATTAAAAGGTAAATATAACAAGAATAGTAAGTGGGTAAATACCTGGCAGAGGGGAATCCAAAGAGAACAAGTCTAAGGATCCCTCCGCCAGAGTCCGAGAAAATAAACATAGGTCACATGTCCGGTGGCTGTGCTAGCTCCGGACTAAACTCCGGACTAAAAG